>QODF01000031.1:1261398-1324309 GCA_024372805.1 Oostethus manadensis | reverse complement strand
ACAACAACTGCAATCAAGCGTTTGTGATAACATGCAATGAGTCTCTTACAGCGCTGTGGAGGAATTGTTGTAATTCAGCAACATTGGAGGCTTTTCCAGCATGAACCGTGACTTGTTAAGGTCATGCCACAGAATCTCAATAGGAATCAGGACTTGAACTAGGCCACTCCAAAGACTTCATGCAAACGCCACACAGATCTCAAACGGAGGTATGAACCCGGACTGTGTTGCCAGATTTTAACCTGGCACAGATAATAGAACATGGCATATACATATTGTATTGATATGTATATCTGTATACGTATCTGATATGTATATGTATATATAAATATTTTATATTTAATTTATTACTTGTGCAATCGGGACTGGGTCTGGTCTGGTGTCAGTTTTACAAATACTATAAATCAAGCTGAGGGTGAGGAGCTCGGCCATCCGGGAGGAGCTCAGAGTAGAGCCGCTGCTCCTTCACATTGAGAGGAGCCAGTTGAGGTGGCTCGGGCATCTAGTCCGGATGCCTCTCGGGAGGTGTTTCGGGCATGCCCAGTCGGGAGAAGGCCCCCGGGAGGACACGCCTAGGACACGCTGGAGGGACTATGTCTCACAGCTGGCCTGGGAACGCCTTGGTGTCCTCCCGATGGAGCTGGAAGAGGTCGCTAGGGACCGGGAAGTCTAAACTTCCCTACTGAAGCTGCTACCCCGCGACCTGGACCCGGACCCGGATAAGCGGTGGAAAATGGATGGATGGGATGGATAAATCAAGCTCACATTGGATACAAACATCTGAAGTAGTTCATGTAATTGTGAAATGTGGATTTCTACAAAATGTATACTCTGGATGAAAACGGGTTAAGCTTTTACATGACACTTCTTGATCCTGCATATACATCACAAAAGTCAAGTCAAATGTGACAAACATTGAATAGTTTTACCCACGTAAACAGTCGTAAGTGGATTTGTGTTGTGTATCACCTAGGTTCCCAATGTGGGGTGCAGTTTTGGGGTATGTGAAAAACAATTATCTTTAAACACTCACAATAAAGAGCATAACTGAATGCCTCATAGCACAGAGCACAGTCATAGCAGAAAGAAGGAAGGAGCCATAACATGAAGGGACATGGCTTCAAGGCAAATATCTGAAGGGGTATGCAACGGTTTGGGGACCACCGCTGTCTGAAATGGCCAATGTAAATGTGTTTGTGTTGCATTCCAGGTGCGAGTCCTTATTGCCCTTGTCTACCTGGTGGTGTGTGTCCTTGGGCTTGTGGGAAACCTCCTGGCACTCTTTCTGCTTCATTTCCGCCGCCGTGGTCACCACCAGTCCTCCATTGACTGTTTCGTGATGAGCCTGGCGCTCACAGACCTCCAGTTTGTCCTCACCTTGCCTTTTTGGGCCGTGGACACGGCGCTAGACTTCCGCTGGCCCTTTGGCAGGGTCATGTGCAAGATTGTGAGCTCGGTCACCACCATGAACATGTATGCCAGCGTATTCTTTCTCACTGCCATGAGCGTGACCCGCTACCACTCGTTGGTCACCTCTCTGAAGATAACTAGTCCAAGTGTCGCTGCTGCTCGGGCCAAGTGGACCAGTATGGCCGTTTGGGTAGTGTCACTGACGGCCACACTGCCACATTCCATCTACTCTACCACTGTTCAGGTTTGTTGACCTCCATAGCATCCATCTATCCATGTTCTGTATCTCTAATCCTTGAGTATATTCAACTTACTTTGGGCCTAAAAGCTGCGTGAAGCCTGAACTGATCACTAATCAATCACAACAATTAATATCGACTATGTTTCTACCAGGCGGTATCGTTCAGCTTCACATGGTACAGTTTTGGAACGATGAACATACAATCATTACATGCTACAGTTGGGACATTTTCCATGAATAAGAAATGCAACTTTTTTAATGGCATGGTTTGTGTTCTTGTGATCTTCTCTTTAGCGGCCAATCAACAGACTGCAGTGTTTACCCACATTTTGTAGGTAAACCCAGCAGAAATGAAAAAAAAAATGCTCTTATTCTACATGTAGAAAGTCAAAATATTAAGAGAAAAAAAGTCACAATTTTACGAGAATGAACCTGTAATATTAGGACTAAAAACAATGTTCATTTTTATTTTTTTAAATGTCGCACTATAAACAACAAACAAAACAATACAAAGTTGTCATTTTTGGAATATTAGGTTGGGGAAAAATTAATTTGGGAATAAAGTTAAAATATTGTGGGAATAATGTCATAATATTACAATAAAAAATATATATTTTTTTATAATGCATAATGTTTTGTGGAACGTTTTTTGCTGACATTTTAAAGTAAAACATGACAGGAAAATATCATTCAAAATCAGCCCTCTCTGCACTTTAATCCATCCAATTTAAAGACTTCAGCTTGAGCTATCGTCTAAAAAAATAATTATTAGGTCAGTAATTCACACATCGCCTATGATATTAATGGGTTCTTACCTCGTACATTTTTGACAATAGAAACACAAAACCAAAACCCTGGATACCTAACCAATCTGGATTGAACCAGACTTTATGATGAAAACAGATGTGATCTACAGTAGCTGATCAATCATATTTGTCTTTGTAGGTGTCTGCTGATGATGAACTCTGCCTGGTGAGGTTCTCCGAATCAGATTCCGGTCACTGGGATCCTCAAGTTCTTCTCGGACTCTACCAAATGCAGAAAGTGCTTCTAGGATTTGTTGTTCCTTTGATCATCATCAGCGTGTGCTACCTACTCCTCCTGAGGTTCATCCTGAGCAGGCGTGTGGTGTGCAGCGTGATGGGTGGGGCTGCCGCACAGAGGTCAGAAGGCGAGCAAGGCCGCCACCATCGCCGCTCCAAAGTCACCCGGTCTGTCACCATCGTAGTTCTGTCATTCTTCATCTGCTGGCTGCCCAACCAGGCTCTGACCCTGTGGGGGATACTGATCAAGTTTGATCTGGTGCCCTTCAGCAAAGCCTTCTACAACGCTCAGGCTTATGCCTTCCCCCTGACCGTGTGCCTGGCCCAGGCAAACAGTTGCCTCAACCCAGTCCTGTATTGCCTCATCCGACAGGAGTACCGCACTGGACTGAAGGAGCTTCTTCTGCGAGTGTCTCACGCCATCCGGAACATTTTCACACGTTCTCCGAGGGCAAGGAGAGTGGAGGAAGCACCCCCCAGTTTGGTGATGATACACCAAGAAAACATGTGATTTAGGGAACATGTCGTAATGGGGCTGTAGGTTTCTTTTCTGCGTTAATTCCTACACACATCTCTCAAGGTGGATGTACTCTATGATACTTCTCATTTTTATGGTCCCTTTCATGCAAGCCAGGTGCTTTTGTGTTCGCATGTGCTCAGTTAAATTGATTTGTTGATGTACAGTCGTACCTTGTCACTTTGTGGTTCGAAAATCGCTTCTTCACCGTGACGGTTTTTCAATTATTCATTTAATGATCTTTGTTGTTTGAAACACTTTCTTAAAATTTACAATAAATAAATTGGAGGCTAACTAATAACCTTGGTGGCATGCAAATGCTTAAAGGTATGCTGGAACCTATCCCAGCTGACTTCAGGCGGGAGGCGGGGCGGTCAGGTCTGAAACCAATTAATCATGATAAACCAGGGATGACTATATGATTTTCAAAAGTTCCATGTCAGATTCTATGGTTATCATCATTCTTCTCACTGGTACCCTTCTGTGGCATCATAAGGTGCTAGTGGTACCTGTTGGTACAATAGTCTAAAGTGACAATTTTAACTCATAAATGTGATTAATATGATTATGTAGATGTCTTCTGTTCCCAATTCTGTACATTTTCATATTTTGAAAACTGTGCCCTCTTGTGGCGAGTATGAGCGTGGCAACCATGCGACAATGAATCCTGTTCTGCTCGATGCATGATGGTTTGAATTCCAAGTTTTGTTTGACTTGTGAAGCATATTTTCCCAATAAAAAAAGCTATCTAGAATCTAGAATGTACCGTTTGACGTCCCGCTGTATTTTTTTCATATGTCCTAATCAAACAATGCAACTACATTTTTAAGATGATTAAACATTCTATGAAATGCGGTTAGTGTTTAATTTAGGCTTTTCCTCTCAAGAGCCCATGCACATAACCATGATGAAATTTGCATGTCATTGTGCTTTTATTGTCTGACCTGCTATCTGACCTCACAATCCTTTAATGCACCATTTTTTACTGTATTGTCAGCATACTGGACTGCAGGCGAGAGGTGGTCAGCCGTAACCTGCGAGTGGAACTGTGTTTTTGTTCTTTGAAAACATACTGTATGTACAGCAACATGAAATAAAAACACAGGACAAAAGTGCGTTGTGATGAAAAGCGATCTGTTCTGCTGTCAGCAACCTGCAAAAAACTATGAAAGAGAAGGAAAATGAGCTGAGCCGTGCTGAGAGCTATGATGTTTTCTGCCCTTTTGCAATCTTCCAAGTGAGAATGTGGATGATTTTCATCTTCCCACATATAGAGCTTGACTTGTAAATACCACAGATACAAATATCCTACATCAGACCCCCGCATTGCCACTGTGTGCACCATGGAGGCAATTATCTTGACAAACAGAATCACAGTCATTCTGCACAGGAGAACTTGAATAGGGTCACTGGTGACAAGCAGCCAGCACGGGCTTGATTGCAGCTTAGAGACTGCAGATAGCAGTAATAATAAACATATAAACGTCCAATCTACCAGCCCTGTTCTAGAAGCACATGCATTATATGTATTTCAGTCAGACGAGTGAAATATTCTGAATACACAAAGGGAGTCTTGGTGACAAAGTTGCGTTTATAGAACAGAAATTGGACTCCTCAGGCATTTTCACCAGGATCCTTTTCATAGACTTTAGCGCCGCCTTCAAGTCCCTCCAGAAACACCTGCTAATCAAGAAGCAATCCCACCTCAACATTCCCCCTCATCTAATCCACCTCACCCACAATTTCCTCACTGACAGACTGGAAGCAGTAAGGTTGGCTCAACCACCATCAACACCTGGGTTCCACAGGGGTGTGTGTTAAACCCATTCCTGTACACCCTTTACACCAATGACTGCCTCAGCATTTCACCCACCACAAAATATCTCAAATGCTCTCACACTTCTCTCCACCAACCAATACACCATGGACTGTCACAACACAGGCATACATTTCACCAAGTGGTGCTCGGACAACCATCTCCAAATTAATGTCAATCAAACAAAGGAAGTACTAATCAACCCACTTTCACCGCAAACCCCCACCATCATAAACACCCGCACAGTAGAGACGGTAAACTAATTCAAAAACCTGGGAATAACTCTGGACAATGGACTCATCGTTGATCAGCACACCACGGACATTCAGAAAAGAATGTCCGTGACTGTCAGGGAAAGACTGATAAACACTGTCAGACATCTGCAAACTAAAAGGACTATAACTTGGACCCCACTTGCTGTTATTACTCAAAAAAAGCTACAGTCAACCAATCCTCCTGTATTGTTCCTCCTGTTACTACACTATGCTTTCTGTCACCAACCGGGCCAAACTCGCTTGCGTCAAAAACACGGCTGCCAAAAGCATCAGTCTCCCACACCCAACCTCGCAGGTCCAACAACAAGTCCATCTTTCGCATAGCAAACTACATCACACAGGATATCACCCACCCACTGCACCAGTATCTCATCCCACTACCTTCAGGGTGCAGAAACAGATCAAATAAGTTCAGGAGGGCCTGTCTTGGGAAAAGGCCGATCCCTGCAGGCCTGCTAAGCTGTCTGTCACTAGTAATGTCATTATTTTCAATTTTGTATTGTTGCTGTCTATAATCTGTTCTGTAATGAAGTCAATGAAAAGGAAATACATCTAAAAAATCTAAATTAATCTAAAATCTGCCTTGCGCTGTGACAGCTGGAGGATAAAACATTCCATTCAGTGCCTGTTTTTTTCATCCAGGGTCACAGGGAAGCTAGCTGAGGGACATTTATTGGCAATTTCAAGCCACCCAAAGTGCTTCACAATGAAGTGAACCCATTATTCAATCACTCCTCAGGTGATGGTAATCGACATCTGTAGTTGCCATCATGGCCAACATGGCTGCCAGTTTGCGCCTGCGACCTCTCCGACCACCATCACGTAAGGCGGGTGTCACAACAGTGACTGGGTGGAGGGAACAATGATCGAACGCCCAACCTTCCGGTTACTGGACCATCTGCTCTGCCAAGCTCCACCACCTAAGCCACTGCCGCCCCATTTGAAACTACTCAAGATGGACTAGATGGGTAAGCTCACAAGCAGGTTGGACACGTTTTGCTTTTTTATTGCCCAATAAATGAGGCAACCTGGGATCACCGTGGCAACTACGAAATCATTTGTGTACTGTCAGCAGAGGCAAGTGCACTTTCCGTTAGGGCTGTCATGTAAAAGTTTCAGTGGGCCATCAGCACGAGGCTGATAGATCACGACCAAATTGCTATGTGCGGTTTCTTAAAAGTAACAGAACAATGATAGTAAGTGCACTTTCAGTTCAGCCTGACATGTCAAACGTCTGCGATACCGTGAAATTTAACTGCAGTTTCAAAGCTCTCAAAGTCAACAACAATGTGACAAAACGTCTTTGCACAAAAACACCACAATCAGTGTATTGTGCATAAATGGATCCGCCACAGGCAGGTGCAAAACAGGAGAAAGTTGTGTGCCGCAAACAGCTTCACTGTGAGAGTAAGAAGAACATAACACGCCCATCACCACCCCCACTTTCAGCAGTTAATACAGATGGAGTCTTTAATGCTTGTTTCAGAGTGTGACACTCTACACACACAGGTCTCTTTTTCAAGGGCATTTCTACAAATGACTGATGCTGTCATTTAAATTTATCTTAAGTAAAGGTGGGGGAAACCCCATTTGCCCATACAGGAAGTGACTTACGCCAGTAATATATGAGTCCAAATATGATCTTTGATTAATTCCCCTGGGATGTGTGGTGTTTGGCTCAAGAATATACTCCGACTGAGTCAATGCGGTGAAAATGCTACATAAAAGTGTATTACTAGATGAGCAATTTTTTGGATGGTGAGAAATGATAGACGGCAAAGCATTGCAAGCACTTGACTGTGTGCTGCATCAAAGAAAGGATGTACTGTGTAGGTGCAAAACCCAAATGTAAGAGTTTGATTGAATTGATATGATAAGATTTTATTTCAAGCCATACTTTAACACATTCTGCACGTATTGCACCCACACTAGGCTGGTTTTGTTGTCTCTCTGTTTTTTCCCTCTTTTCTCCCCGCACTCCCCCTTCTGTCTCCTTTTCTCTTCCTCTCTATCCCCTCCTGCTCCAGTGCGGCCACTCCAAATTTGCATAACACTAAACATCAAATTAAGTCAAACAAAATCTATGTAACAGGGGCGAGTATTTTATACTTTTCCCTGGCAGAGCAAATCTGTTTAGCATGTAAGGGGATCTACATCCCAATACTATCTGCCCTAATGGCTGGACAGGGCAAAGAAAATCCTCATGCTAAGGTCCGGTCCAGTCTGACTGATTGACGGAGCGGCATTACTTAGATGGCTTAACTCACATGCAGTTAGTCAGTGGATTTCCAGAGATGATCAAACAGTACCATAAATGTCTAAAAGAAGATATGCCAGACATAATACAAGCACCCCGTTAAAACGTAAAATACTTAATTATTTAACTGACTATAAAGAGCCGCACGGTGGCTGAATGAGTAGCACATTGGCCTCACAGTCAGGAGGTTCTGGGTTAGGATCTTCGTTGGCATCTCTGTGTGGAGTTTGCATGTTCTCCCTGTGCGTGCGTGGGTTTTCTCCGGGTACTCCGGTTTCCTCCCACATTCAAAAACATGCATGTTAGGTTAATTGGCGACTCTAAATTGTTCATAGGTATAAATGTGAGTGTGACTGGTTGTTTGTCTTTGGTTGTCTATATGTGCCCTGCGATTGACTGGCGACCAGTCCAAGGTGTACCGCCCAAAAGTCAGCTGGGATAGGCTCCAGCATACCCGCGAACCTAATGAGGATAAGCGGCATCAAAAATGGATGGATGGATGAATGACTATAAGTCCAGGTCTGTGTTGGACAACGTCTGGGACAGGACTCGGACCACCACTTAGTGATTCCTGTTTTAGACAGAGTCCTATTATTTAGGTTCTACGGATTCCAAACTTTTCTGTGCTTGCACCCACTACCTCTGCGGCTTTTTCAAGTTTTCCCCAAACGAGCAGGGTGGTTGACTTTGCAGAATGTTATTATGACCTTGCGCAATGTACTGTTAGCAAAGCCCTTGCAAACACCATGAAAGCACAACTTCAGCACTTCACCGGGGGCAGCAGTGGTAAATGCTTAATGAGCTGTGGCCATCTCCTTACAGACAAGGAAGTAAGGAGAACAGAGCAGAAAGGAGACAGAGCATGAAGTTGTTCATTGCTCTGTATGCATCATATGAACAAGCAAGTTTAATGATCATTTTGTGTTTAATTTTGTGATTTCATTTACACTAGTGTTCCAATCCTCGCATGCCACCGCAGTGAAAATTTCGGATACCGCTGTATCATGATTGTTAAGACTTTCCCCTTGGTATTAAAACGGGGGAGCAGTGGCTCAGGAAGTACAGCAGGTCATCCAGAAAGGTTGGAGGTTCGATCCTCTTCCCGCCACCCAGTCACTGTTGTGTGCTTGGGCAAGATGCTTCACCCACCTTGCCCCCAGTGCTGCCAACACTGGTGTATGAACGTGAATGAATGTTTGGTGGTGGCCGAAGAGGCCGGGGGTGCGAATTAGGAGCCACATTTCTTTCAGTCTACTCCAGGGCAGAAGGCAGAGTCCCTGCCTCCCGCCCAATGTCAGCTGGGAGGGACGTCAGCCATGTCAGCTAATGAGGATAAGCAGCATAGAAAATGGAAAGATGCTCTAGTATACACATTTCTAATTGGTAACATTTAATCTCGTCTGCAGCACGGAATGTTCTTGTCTACTTCCCTGGATGATAAGCAGCACTTAGCAGAGAGAGAGGCAAGTATATTGCTATGCAGCTACCATTACATGTTATTTGTCCCAAATTACACTTCTTACAATCGCAGCAAAGTTAATGCATTTAACTGACACTGTTTAATGACCCATTTTCTGTGCACAGCAGACAGTGTTTGTGATTTCAGTTGCATCAAATTTTTCTATATATTTTGGTCTAACAGAACTAAGCAGTTGAGAGAGAGATGCAGAGCATTGCCTGACACAAGCATTGGTGGTCCCGTCACATTAATGCTTCAAAAAAATAAAGATGTACTCTAGGTGCTTTGATTGTCATCATCAGCAAATAATTAAGAGTATTGTCATGTGATGTCTGTGCATGAAAAGCATGTCAGTGCTGACCTAAGACGTTAATGAGGTCCCATGGCAAACACAGGAGTATAAATCATCATATCATTATCTAGAATCTAGATCAATAATTTCCTTTATAATGTTACTTTTCAACTAAAAGTAGGCCACTTCCCCCTGCAAATCAAATTTATGCTACAAATGTTGTGTTTGGATTTATTTTGAATACACAGGTATATAAAACATTCTTCCTGAGGTAAAACATGTCATTAAGCAAAAACAAAGTTATATTACAGTACAGGCTCCTATTGTACATACTGTATATCAAGGAGATGCTGAGCTGTTTCTTCCCCAGATGGTCAAAAACTAGAACACAATGTTAAAAATATATACATTTTAATAACGTACTGACCTCGCTACAGCTTATTAAAAGCTTTATTTATAACCATGCGTTCTAGATTTTTAAAACCATCATTGCAGGAGACAGATGCTAGTAGATCTCTGACGACATCTAAAAAGTTGTTTTCGCCTTGCATGAGTATCATTTTGTGAGGCATTGAGTTGAGGAGTCTTCGTTTAAGTGGTGCTTTTCAAAGAATAGACAAAGAAGCTTCAAACAAAAAGTTGTCAAAGTGTTCCAGTTCACAAAAATAAGGTGAGAAACTGCATCCTCTGTGGCGGCGATCAAACTGGTGACCCTCGTGTAAAAGTTTCTTTTTGGAGGCATGACAGTTTTGATGAGGAAGGTACCTGAGGCTATTTGTTATCACATATCCCCAATGGAGGATCTGCCCTCTCCTTCTTTACAGACACCTTTTCTTCTTTGATGGTGTTTCTGTCTTCTGAGTACTCTGCTCTTCTCTTCCTCTCTTCCTTAATGAGTTCAGCTTTGATGTTCACATCCACAGTAAGACCGTGCTGAGGCTTGATATCGGCAGCGCCTTCAAGTACGGCGGTGGAGCTCTCGCACACGGTTGGCCCCTCCCATTTTGGGATGTCCACGCCTAGATGCTCCATGAGCTGCTTCATGACCTCGTCCACGTAGCCGTGAATAAGCAAGTGTGCATGCTTGTCCTGCAAGACACCCAATGGAAGTGTAATGAGCACACATTTTTTAACCATTTTATGTCAAATACAAATTAAGACACAAATTTTTGGATTCTTTTCCAGAAATTTGCAGGGTTCTGCGGCAATTTTTGTCCATTCATTCAGAAAATCATTTGTGAGGTCAGCGGCCACTTATGTTGCAGCTTAAGAGAAGGACAAAGAGGTGGTCGATCGAACTATGCCAAATCTATCTTTACTGTACACTACCGGTCGAAGCTTTAGAAGACCCTAATTTTTCCAGTTGTTTATTAAAATTCAAGTCCTTTCAAGTCTAGAGAACACCTTGAAGCGGTACAAAGGTAACTGTTGTAAGTTAAGTGCCAGAGATAAAAAAAAAAAAAAGGTTAGCTTACCCAAAACTGAAAAATAGTATGTTTCAGAGTTATAGAAAATGCCTGTTTCAGGGACTACAAAATGGGTCAACAATTTAAAGCTGTTGTGCAGAAATGGAGGTGAATCAAGCCTTGGCATTTGGTGCAACTAAATCCTGCAGGTCTTCCAAGTTCTGCAGTACTTACTACCGCCGCTGTCTACATAAAGCAGTGTTTGGAACAGACTGTGGTACTATATCCTCGTGAGCATCAGCTGAACAGTAATGAACTCTAGAAAATAGGCAAAGGCAAAAAGTATAATCTCATAATAATGTAGATCTTTCCTCCTGAGAAATTGGAGTGTTATCGCCGGTAGCGTATATTTGCAGACTATCGGATAGTAGACATTTTAAGCAGGAATGAATGGACAAGAAAAAATGCACTCTCCTCTACTTCGATGAAAAAAAAATGTCCATCCAAATGAGTGAAGTTTTATGAATGAAGTGTATGGCCATATACAAACACATACACTAGCTCTTATGCGCAATTTGTCCCAACGTGAAAATGCATTAGGTAAGCAAGCAAGTGTATTAAGGCAGAGTTAAGGGGTGAGGGTTGTTTTGGTCGGATCTTATCTCTAAATCAACTTCCAAGTCACTCACACTGTATAAAAATATGAAATACAAGAATTAAATGAAAAAGTCATTTAAATAAAAAACGGCTCCTAAGCTTTACTCTGTGTTTTTTAAGGAAGAGGAAGTAAAAGAGGCAGGATAAAAAAATGAATAAGACACCACGGCGCTGCTTAGTTGTTACCATCGCTTAATGATGGTTGTGATAGCTGACTGTTAATACAAAAGTGGTCCCAGTAATTGGTGTGTTTCTCCACTCTCAGAGGTACGGTGTTGATTTTCACTTCCATTAAGATGGCTTTCTTTTCCTCAGTTATCCCCATAAGAGACTACCTTACATTTGGAAGACAAGTTATTTATAAACGATGTTATGGACTAGATTGGAATGAGGCACACAGTATTCATCCAAAGTGTGTGAGATGAGTACATACTACATCCTTGCAGCACATATTCATCCCCTGCGAGTGCAGAAACCAGTTCTCAACTGAGGCCAGTGTTTGTGGACCAAAAGTTTTTTAAATTCTTTTTTGGGAGCCCGTACGTAACCATGAAACGCCAAAGCTCGGAAAGCGGTAACCTGAGGACCACCTGCAGTATTTTTATGACAAAGTTTATGGACAAATGCTGTCACTGATTACTGCAATGGCTGAAACGACACATCAGAATCCTTAAAGCTGGACAACAAAACCAAAATTAATACCACCTATATTGGATCAAAAGTGCCAACTATTTAGTGTTACATTTAGTGTTACCCCAGTGTTACATTCGAAAAGGTCAATAGTGTAGTGGCAATTAAAGGTCTACACTATCATTATTAAATTTGCTCACGCTATTTTCCATGGATTTCCCACAGAGTATTTAAAGTGTGCAGAAAGTGCAGGAATGAGCATACATGCTTGGTGGGCTGAAGGTTGACAATGACCACTTTCCCGCCTTTGCGCTTGGTGACGAGGGGAAGGTCTCCGCTGGGTTTGATCTGCAGGGAGGTACCCAGCGTCAGTGCCAGGTCTGCTAGTCTAGTGCATGCAAAACACAGCAGATGTTTGAGAAAATTCAAATTGAGCTCGTATTGAACAACAAAGCTGCATAAGCCAGCACAGCATCTAAAAAGATGACACACAATGCAGACCACACATATTGAATTTTTATGAACTTGCTGCAGTGTGAGTCATCTTCTTCGCCATGTCCAGTACATGTTAATTACGTATGTAATGCATCACTGACTGAGTACAACACATATGTCACTGTGCCCACTCAGCACACAAAAAATGTATTACCTGAAGAAAAGATGGAACAGAAATACAGTCTTGAGATGGCAAATGGGGACATTGAAGAACACTGATGTATCCATTAGCACCAGGAGGCTTCTTATAGTACATACGGGCTTATTTGAGTTCCAAGGTCGACTGTGGTTGAAGTGCATCTGGGGAAAACCAAACTTTACCTGCTTGCAGTGTCTGCTTTGTTCAAATCTCTGTCAGGAAGAGCATCCTCCCAGTCCAGTATAGTACTGATGAACTTTCCTCTGTGGTCGTAAAAAACACACCCTGATCAAGATGTGAACAGCTTCATTCACACAGATAATAATTCATGACAATGGGTGTTGTCATTTGCGTCTCGGTTGACTTGATGTATGTTTAGTTATTCTGTTCAGAATTGTTGTTGGTCATATTTATCCAATGTTTGCACTTTGGTCAATTTTGTATGTACATAGGTTTGTATAGCTCCATCTATGTTTTTTTTACTAATCTGTTATATTTGCATTGTTGTTTTTATAATTCTTCTACTGTTGTTTTATCAAGACACTTTTTAACATCCGTCCAGGAACAACCAATGAAAAATACACTTTTGGCTAATTCTGGTGCATTTGCAGCAATGCTAATTGTCCTGTCAAATAAAACAGTAAATCAATGGGTGTCTGTGTGTACGTTTACCTGCAGGCTCTGAGCCCCCTGGAACGCACCACATCGCAGTAACGTCCTGTTGGCTTGAGCCCCATCACGCCAATCACCTTTTCCCTGACACACTGCCTGGGAAAGCACAAAGCCTCACTTTTTGTTGAGATATAACAGAAAATCTTCACATTGTAGTATAATCAGAAATCTATCTTCTCCCCATTTGGCCATAAACAGTACACAGTGTGAACAAGGGTTTGCCCCCTTTCCGATTTCTTATTTTTTTTTGCATGTTTGCCACACTTAAGATCAGATCATTAAACAAATTTTAAAACAAATTTATGTAATTTGACCAATAAAAAATATTAGTCAATGACAACACAACTGAACACAAAATGCATTTTTTAAATGAAGCTTTTTATTTTTAAGGGAGAAATAAATCCAAACCTACATCGTCCTTTGTGAAAAAGTGATTGCCCCCTAAATCTAATAACTGGTTGGGCCACCCTTTGCATTTTTTTCTTATTTACAATAACTTGCAATAAGAGTCTTATAGTGCTATGGAGGAACTTTGACTACTCATCTTTGTAGAATTGTGTAATTCAGCCACATTGGGGGGTTTTCTGGCATGACCGCCTTTTTAAGCCATCTCAATATAATTCCGGTCAGGACTTTGACTGGGCCACTCCAAAATCTTCATTTTGTTTTTTTTCAACCATTGAGCGGTGGACTTGCTGGTGTGTTTTGGATCTGCTGCAGAACCAAAGTTGGTTTCAGCTTGAGGTCACAAACTGATGGCCGCACATTCTCCTTGAGGGTTTTTTGGTAGACAGCAGATTTTATGGTTCTATTTATCACAGCAAGTCTTTCAGGTCCTGAAGCAACAAAACAGCCCAGTCCATCAGACTACCAGCACCACATTTTACTGGTCTTGAGGATCATCAAGATGTTTTCTGGCAAAATTGAGACGAGCCCTAATGTTGTTTTGGTTTAGCAGTGGTTTTGGTCTTGGAACTTTGCCATACAGGCCGTTTTTGCCCAGTGTTTTTCTTATGGTGGAGTCATCAACACTGACCTTAACTGAGATAAGTGAGGCCAGCAGGTCTTTGGATGTTGTGGCGTCTTTTGGAACCTTTTGGATGAGTCTTTGCTGCGCTCTTGGGGTAATTTTGGTTGGCCGGCCAGTCCTGGGAAGGTTCACCACTGTGTTTTTTTGGGTGTGTTTTTTGCCATTTGTGATTAATGGCTCTCACTGTGGTTCGCTGGAGTCTTAAGCTTTAGAAATGGCTTTATACCTTTTTCCACTCAAACCCAAGCGTAATAAACCACAGTTGTAGTAATTTTGTTAGGTTTGGATTTTTTTTCTTTATTAATAAAAGGTTTCATTTTTTAAAAGCATTTTGTTTTCAGTTGTGTTGTCATTGACTAATATTTACATTTATTTGATGATCTGAAGCATTTACAGTAAATGTGACAAACATCCAAAAAAAAAAGGAAATCATTCAGGGGACAAACACTTTTTCCACACCACTGTAGGTGATAAACAATGTTTGATCAGTAACATGCATAAAAATGCAGCGACTTCTTAAAATCAGAAAAAGAAGCAGAATAGTAGTAATATAATAGTGTGTTAATATACCTGCCACACTTCTCACACTCCTCCACAAACATGTTTCCATGGAGCTCTGACAACAAATCCCTATTTGGAACAGAGAGAACTTTCACTTAAATCACAGTGTGTTAAAGTCCGACAACAACAACAGTGTGACAACTCTAGTAGTCAAGCAGTACAGTATGTGGATGATTGGCTCTGTGATAAATATTCTGTGGGCCACTAGGTTTCATTACTGTCCCCCACCTGGCAGATTGCGCCAACCATTCTCACATTTCAATGACTTTCTCTTGCCATTGTGATAGGGTCAATAGAAAAGGCAGAAACAATGAAGTGGAGCGAAGCAGATGTATGGAAATGCAGGTCTTTCATTACAGGCTGGATGGTTGGATTGAGTGGGAAATCGGATTTGCTGCTTGGGGTCAGTACATTGCCATGGCAAGTTTGAAAAAGTATTTTCCAGAGTGTTTCTTTCACACTTTTGGGGCACTGGAGCAGTCAAATGAAAGCAGTGGCTTCATTCATTCATTTTCTATACCGCTTATCCACATTAGGGTCGCGGGTATGCTGGAGCCTATCCCAGCTGACTTTTGGGGAGGAGGCAGGGTACACCCTGGACTGGTCGCCAGTCAATCGCAGGGCACATATAGACAAACAAAGACATACAACCATTCACACTCACATTCATACCTATGGACAATTTAGAGTCGCCAATTAACCTAACATGCATGTTTTTGGAATGTGGGAGGAAACCACAGTAGCCGGAGAAAACCCACACACGCACGGGGAGAACATGCAAACTCCACACAGAGATGCCCAACGGAGATTCAAACCCTGAACCTCCTGACTGTGAGGCCAATGTGCTACCCACTCGAACACCGTGCACCCCTAGCAGTGGCTTTGTAAACAGCAAAAAAAAAAAAAAATTATAAACTGCCAACATGTTAAAGGGGGCGTTTCGTTTTACATTAAATTGCTGCCAAATAAAAGCACGTAATCCTGCCTTTGCTGGGCTCTGTGTAAAAAGCAAATACAACTTATTGCTGGATCTTCTGTTATTGATATTAATACTGATAGCTTGTAGGACTTCTGCATACAAGGCTACTAACAAAGCTAAAAGTAGCTATTAAAAAATATGGCTATCTAGCATAGCTCCAAAAACATGTCGAACATTGCAAGAAAACACTTAAATGGGACCCTCGGAAATGAAAAAAAACATAGTAATATTATTCATTTGAATAATGTTAATAATTTTTTTTATTGGTTTTGTGATTGATTGTGTAGCGGTGCTAGGCTAAGTCACCTTGGAAAGCCAGATCGCACATGCATGCCGTCCACATTCTGACTGATGAGATACTTCAGGTATCCGGCCCGCTGGAGGCCGAGCAAGGCCATGTGAGTCAGGCTGGGCCGGGCCTCTTCAAACGTGGTGTCAAAGTGAGGTGACTCGCCCTTTTCCTCCAGTGTCCACACACCCTTTGGACCCCTGAGAGAGAATATGTTCTATTTTGATATTTTGCTTATCATAATGATAGTATCACAATAGTATTTCCAGTACAGTCACCTGACAGACAGCCACAAATAGATTTGGCACTCCCTGTACGCTCTCGCACATAAAACACATTATAAAGGGACTGTGTGAATGTAGCGAGTTAAAAAAATAAAAACACTAAATAAAAAGTGTGAGTACGGGTTTCAACCTTTTCACTCACATTTTGCTCCAAAATAAATCCATCAAATCAAATTGGAATCAGGGAGATAGAGGAAATTGGTGAGAGAAATGTGGAACCTCGGGTGGCAGCAGCTAGTGTTACTGACATTGTTAGCAAAATTTACAAGTTTAAATCAGATTGGATCAAACTCTTCTCTTGGCTAGATTTGGGGAACAAACCTCATGTTGTGTAAATATTGCATAAAAAACACATCACCTGCTGAGACAGCTGTCTCTGTCATATAACTAGTTACAAAACAAACCAGCATCGATGTTGACCGCATTTGTTTTTCATATATATTAGTCCAGATAATACACAGTTGTGCGTAATGGTTTTTATTATAAATGACAAACAATATCCATCAGTGTCATGTCAAATAACATTTTTCACAAAAGTTTTATGTCAATAACAGTGTGAGGTTTTCATGCAAAGATGAATAAATCTTTATTGGCTTCCATTGTATGTTTATTTGTAACATATGATTTCACCTCACCACTTAAAATTTGCGTCACCTTTTTGCCATGTCTCCAAAAAGCGTGTACGCTAACTACGCCAGGTTGTGTTTTTAAAAGGTACCATACTTAACGTTTTCACCCCATTTTAATGAACTAAACATGTTGAAATAACAAACACTGGGGAATGTTGGTGGGAACCTCCTTTTAGTTTCGCTTCTGCTAGTTTCCATTCACCCTCTGTGAAGAGAAGCTAGCGGGGGCTTGTGCCTTTGGGTGTGCCACTTGGGCTGGATGAGTATATTTTCACTGCTTTGATGTGAGGAGTGGAAAAAAGACATGAAGAATGATTATTTTTCTAAAAATACATTTTAAAGACACATACCTACTTTAAATAAATACATACATACTTTAAGAAAACAACCAAAACTGAAAAATCAGCAGCAATTTTACCAGGTCGAATAAATAGTAAATAATAATTTGTATAAAGTCAAAATATTAGGTAAAAAAAAATGTAATGGAAATGTAGGTTGCGGAAAAGGTTATAATATTAGGAGAAGAAAGTCAAAATATTACAGGAATAAAGTCATAATTATAAGAATAGTTGAAAACCTTTGAAATAAAAAAAACCCAGCAGAAATTGAAAAAGAAGCTGTAATTTTATGAGTGGAAAGTAAAAATATTAAGAGAAAAAAGTCAAAATTTTACAAATATCAAAAAGTAAAATAAATATGGGATTAAATTAATATGGGGATTAAATTAATATGGGAATAAAGTTAAAGTATTGTGGGAATAAAGTCCTAATATTACAATTAAATATATATTATTTGTTTTTATAAGGTAGAATGTTTTGTGTAATGTATTTTGCTGACATTTAAACATGACAGGAATCACATCGTTAAAAATAACATTCTACATATAAAACCTTCTCTGCATTTTAATCCATCCAATTCAGAGACTAATTATATTCCCAAATGATTGGTCTTGCTTAAAAATGGACACTTTTAGGTGTAATCACTGTTAAAAAATTTGATATGGCTCTTGCGGTAACACATTTAAAAATATGTGACTTACATGGCTCTCTTAGACCAAAACGTTCCCAAACCCTGGTATAGGAGAATTATAAATACATTTTTTTAATTACAATTTTAAAACACTATTATGATTTCTGCAAATGGGCTTTGACTTACTTTATTTACTTTATTTTACTTTTTAATTATTTAATTTGAGAACTGACCATAAATAAATGAAAAAGTAGAATGCCTTGCATTTTAATGAAAAAAAGTCAATATTTAGCTGTAGTATGTGGATAATCAATATTTTCTTTCACACCTTGTAAGTAACAGGCATCCCAACTGAATAAAGTACTATAAAATCCCTTGGAAGTGTTAATTCTTTACATAATAAATCTTTATTTGTCAGAAAGGAGAATGAATCATGCAAATCCTAAAGAATACTGATGTTCTTCATTACTCCTTATCAACACAGAAGAGGTGCCGCAATAAAGAACAGTGAAGATTTGCATTCATTTGATTTGGAGATTTTAGTAATATGAATCAGGGTCGGGGTCAGCTCCAGCAGTGTTTATTAAGTATTTATTAAGCCAAGGCACACGCAGTATTTTACATTACAAAAATCTGACAGCACCCCACCAAGCGAACCTTGACTTATTCTGTTGCATGTATGGCATACAGGTAACTGCACATTTAAATTCAACACATACTGTACACACTTGGGGTTCTGACGGGAATTGACGGGAATCACTGTGACCCAGTGTGTGTCTCTCTATCACCAGCAATAAGAATCTAAGCTCTCATTAGACAATGTGATTCATTTATTGATGTTGCCTTCCAAGGTTGATCTGACAAGCAAGCAGACAAGTCATATGTTTACTGGTCCAGTTTAGGCAGTATTGGTGCAGGACAAATGGTAAAATGTAAATAAATGCGCGCAGATACATTACAAATGCACATTTTCAAACCTAACAGAAGGGTGAATAAAATGCTGTGGTGATTTAGCAGGTATTTTAAATTAATTTGTGTGAACGTGTGCTTCCGTATCAAAGCTGTGCTAGTACTGAAAATCTACCACCCTCGTCTGTTCAAACTATGTCACTACAACAAAAGACAAAATAACCCATTTTAACAACAAGAAAAAGTATTTCATTCCAATTGCTGGTTTTCATGCATTGTAACGTCGCAATCAAACGCATTTCTTAACAGTTGCATGACAAAAAGGAAAACATTCTGGCAACTTTATGACTGAGTAGTTTAAATCAATTATGCCTGGCAATTAACGGCTGTAAATGTTAATGTCCAAACATAAAAAGTTGTACACATAATCTCTCATGTAACGCAGCATATCGTTGTGAAGTCTGTTCGATGTGAATTATAGCAACTCTAGTCCACCAACAACTGTCATTGGGAGATACAGGTGCCGCTCAATATATTAGAATCAAGAAAAAGTTGATGTATTTCAGTAATTTTATTCAAATAGTGAAACTCATGTATTATATGGATGCACTGCACACAGACTGATAAAATCAGTCTGTATATTTGTTTTCATTTTTATGATTATAACTGACAGCTAATGAAAACTCCAAACTCAGGATTTCAGAAAATTAGAATACTGTGAAAACGTTCAAGATTGAAGACACCTTGCGTCTGCAGAGCATTGTGAAACAAAACACATTCAGAAATGTCAGGAAGATTTACAAAGAGTGGACTGCAGCCAGAGTCAGTGCTTCAAAAGCAACTACGCACACACATATGCAAGACATGGGTTTCCTTGTGTCAATCCATTTTTGAACAAAAGACAGCGTCAGAACCGTCTCACCTGGGCTAAGGACAAAATGGAAAAAAACTATTGCTGAGTGGAACAGAACTATTGCTAAGTTCTGTTCTCTGATAAAAGTAAATTTTGCATTTTCTTTAAAAAATCAAGGTCCCAGAGTCTGGAGGAAAAGAGGACAGGCACAGAATTCATGTTGCTTGAGTAAAGTTTTGATTGTCAGTGATAGTTAGGGGTGTCATGTCATCTGCTGCTTGGTCCACTATGTTTTCTGAGGTCAAAGGTCAGAGATACTGAATTTGGGATTTTAAATACCTTTCAGTTATAATCACCAAAATTAAAAGAAATAAACATGTGAAATACATTGGTTTCTGTGTAATGAATATATACAAGAATATACAAGTTCCACTTTTTCAATTAAATTAAATTAATGAAATTCATTTATTGAACAGCACAAGTAAGTTTATTGTATTCAGCATACGGTATGGCTGGTCAGAAAGTGATCTAAATAAACGATGTAAACAACATGGCCATATGTGCACAGCACACTGTCTAAGTTTATTCAGCTTGTGGAAGCTAACGTCATCCCATCTATTTTTTAAACTTGACTATATTTGTTTTGAGCACATTATTACTATACTACTATTATTATTGTATTTCCAATGAGTTAATGGTTGTAGCCCATTTATCATGCATATGTGTCATTTCTGCATTACATGCTGAGCCAAGTGAAATCTGCCCTCTGCGACACCATACAGTACTCCAATACCATGGTGTTCTGAGGGAGACTATATAACATTGAAATAATTTAGAAGTGTATGCACCTTACTTTATGGTAGGAAACATTTATTATGAACAATTTAATAACTACATCAAGCAAGCAAGCGGTGATGCAATGAGAATCAAGTGCTGTCCCATTTCTTAGTGGCTTCTTCCCCTTGGCCCTAAGTTTAAAGCGGTAGGTGAAGGTGTAAGACAAAGGGTAAGACAAGGGGGAAGAGGTAGAATTGGGATGCAGCCTATAATGCTTGGCAGCGCCGATGTTCACCGCTGGAAGCGGATTGCCTGATACAGAAATACAAAAGCAAAGGTGATGATTTCTTACCTGAAATCAGGAATGCCTGCTGAAGTGCTGATTCCTGCTCCAGAGTGCACGACCATGTACTTAGACCCTTTTACAAGCTGAGCAAGAATCTCCACCTTTGCTTTCAGCTCCTCAGGGTTATCAAATACCTGTTATAGTATAATGTGATAAAAACATATTGTTTTGGTCACCAAAGTGGTGCAAAAAAGTGTTAAAGACAACAAAAGAGTCATGGGAAAACTATGCAATGTTTTATACAAATATAGTTTAGAGGAGGTTTTCAGAGTATGGTACACTGAGCCCCCCGCCCCTCAGAAAACATAATAGGGTTGGGGGCCACACTCATCTGATTTTCTTGAGTATGTTTTGCGGCATTTTATGGTCATCCCAAGCTCCGTTTTCACTACCAGTGTAGGGACTTACATTTTTTTTATTTGGGTTTCATAAATCACCAAGGTTATCTTAGCAAGACTGACCCATAGGTTTCTTATTGTTTCTCAAGCTGTACACTTGCAAAACTACTGGTTTGACAAGATATCCAGTATAAAAATGGTACAAGGGTTTGATATGTGCGTTTGGGAAATATACTGTATTTCTACTATACAGTATATTATAATTGACACACATATTGTACTACGTTGTGTACAATATTCTTTCACAGGTAAATCACTCCCCAGTGGCAAGGCTCCGGGGGTAGACGAGTTCCGCTCGGAATTCTTCAAGGCTCTGGATGTTGGGAGGACTGTGTTGGTTGACACGCCTCTACAACATTGCATGGAAGTCAGGAACAGTACCTCTGGACTGGCAGACCGGGGTGGTGGTCCCCATTTTTAAAAAGGGTGACCGGAGGGTGTGTTCCAACTATAGGGGGATCACACTCCTCAGCCTTCCTGGGAAAGTCTACTCCAGGGTGCTGGAGAGAAGGGTACGACCGTTAGTCGAACCTCGGTTAGAGGAGCTGCAATGTGGTTTTCGTCCCGGTCGCGGAACACTGGACCAGCTCTACACCCTTGCAAGGGTACTCGAGGGTATGTGGGAGTTTGCCCAACCAGTCTACATGTGCTTTGTGGACCTGGAAAAGGCATTCGACCGTGTCCCTCGTGGTGTCCTGTGGGGGGTGCTCCGGGAGTACGGGATTGATGGTCCGCTTCTACGTGCCATTCGGTCCTTGTACAATCGAAGCAGGAGCCTGGTTCGCATTGCCAGCAGTAAGTCGAGCTTGTTTCCGGTGAACGTTGGCCTCCGCCAAGGCTGCCCTTTGTCACCGATTCTGTTCATAATCTTCATGGACAGAATTTCTAGGCGCAGTCAAGGTGTTGAGGGAGTCCAGCTTGGTGACCTTAGGATCTCGTCTCTGCTATTTGCAGACGATGTGGTCCTTATGGCCTCATCAGGCTGTGACCTTCAGCGTTTACTGGAGCGGTTTGCAGCTGAGTGTGAAGCTTCTGGGATGAGACTCAGCACCTCCAAATCCGAGGCCATGGTTCTCAGTCGGAAACGGGTGGACTGTACCCTCCGGGTTGGGAGTGAGGTCTTGCCTCAGGTGGAGGAGTTCAAGTATCTCGGGTTCTTGTTCACGAGTGAGGGAAGGTTGGAGCGTGAGATCGACAGACGGATCGGTGCAGCATCTGCAGTAATGCGGTCGCTGTACCGGACCGTCGTGGTGAAGAGAGAGCTGAGCCGGAAGGCAAAGCTCTCTGTTTACCGATCGATCTACGTTCCCACCCTCACCTATGGTCATGAGTTATGGGTCATGACCGAAAGAATGAGATCGCAGATACAATCGGAGGAAATTTGTTTTCTTCGTAGAGTGGCTGGACTCACCCTCACCAGGGTGAGGAGCTCGGCCATCCGGGAGGACCTCAGAGTAGAGCCGCTGCTCCTTCACATCGAGAGGAACCAGTTGAGGTGGCTCGGGCATCTAGTCCGGATGCCTGGTGAGGTGTTTCGGGCATGCCCAGTCGGGAGAAGGCCCCCGGGAGGACTTGGGACACGCTGGAGGGACTATGTCTCACAGCTGGCCTGGGAACGCCTTGGTGTCGTCCCGATGGAGCTGGAAGAGGTCGCTGAGGACCGGGAAGTCTGGACTTCCCTACTGAAGCTGCTGCCCCCGCGACCCACACCCGGATAAGCAGGGAAATGGATGGATGGTATCTTTCACAGGTTGTTCTATACCGCTTATCCTCATTAGGGTCGCGGGTATGCTGGAGCCTATCCCAGCTGACTTGGGCGGGAGGCGGGGTACACCCTGGACTGGTCGCCAGTCAATCGCAGGGCAGACATACAAGCATTCACACTCACATTCACACACTAATGGACAATTTAGAGTCGCCAGTTAACCTAACATGCATGTTTTTGGAATGTGGGAGGAAACCTACGAAAACACGGGGAGAACATGCAAACTCCACACAGAGATGATTATGTTAACATCCAGAATCGAATTGTATCCGTTTTGGTATATATGTTTCCCCAGCATGTACAGTTCATTTGATAGCGTTTATCCATCAAAACTGTGACCCAGCATAAACTATGTTGCTAATAGGCTATTTTTGCTAGCTAAAACTGGTAGTTAGGAAGTTAACGAGCCATGCTGTGGTAATATACTACCTCTGGAAGTCCGCACACGCCCTTGTCCGCGTACGGTGACAGGCCGGCAGCATAATTCACAGACATTGCAGTTCTTTAAGGAGTTTCTTTGTTAAAATTGATTCCAAACACTGGGCTTTCTCCCTAAGCGTCGATTCCACTGACGTCATCACTAAGCGTCAAATAAGGTGCGCTAATACACCATGGAGAAAACCGATAAACGATTTGGATTATTCACTCCACTTAAATTTTGTTCCAATAAATCTTTATTTTTTTCCATTTTTAAATAGCCAAAATAAAAAAATAAACAGGTGAATAAAACAACGTGATCATCCATACAGCTACATGTGCATATCGGTGTCTCTACCGGAAAAAAATCCACTATGTCGAATGCGATTGAGTAATCCTGAGAAATTCAGTGTGAAATCCAATTGAGCAGGTGGAACAATCAATACTGGTGATGAAATATACGTACAAAGAAACACAGAACACTGAAAAATATATCAAAACACATCAACTCACCACTAACACAAACAGTAAAATAAAAAATGGTGGCATTGCTCTTTTCCACATCCAGATTTCCAAGGCTCAATATTCTTTATTGTCCAGACTGACACTGCAACATCATTGCTTGGACATCTTTTCTGAACAGGATGTTAAACCTAATAATCTCATCACACAAAACATTCTCAAGCAAGGCTGCAGGCATTAAGTCTAGCCACGAAAAAAGACTAATATTGCTTGCAAAAAGCGGAACTCAAAAGACAGAAAAACAACATACTTCTCGGGGGCATTAAAAAAAGTTTAGTCAGGCATCTAACCTGAGGAGAAACAACTGTGATCAGTGAATACTACTCCTTCCCAAAGAACTTCCACAATCCTACACAATCATAATCTGGTGACTTAAATATAATTCCTCTCCCACTCAAAATGACAAATACACAGCCAACAGTAACTAAAGGAGACACAGCAAATATCATTTTCTTGATAGTAAAATTGTTAAGACAGTTTGACCCAGTCAGCCATTTAGTCGGCTGTCCACTTAGGAGAGTTTGCTCAATTCTCTAATCACGCGCTTTGTTATGGGCAGACCATTGTTTGCAAACTATTCTCCCGTAGAAGAGACAAAATATGATTCCTGGCATGCAGACTGTGACGCTTTTGGGATATCCAAATCCATGTATAATTATTTGTCGTCCACTTCACCAGGAAGTCACCGAGACCAAATACTGGTTGGGAAAAACCACAAACAGGAAGGAAAAATTGGTACAATGAAAGAAGTTGCAAATGGTTTGCGTTTGCAGCAGTGCAAAGTGGCATCAACCCCACATGACCTTTTACATTAGATGCGATAAACATTAGATGAAAAAATGACATTTTCCTGCTGGTGCAAATTCACATCAGCCCATCAATTTAGCTTTAACAAAGAGTACACAAGCTAAGGTAAAATTAGCTCATTTCATTGGTTTACAAACAAGAGGCGTCAAATATTTCTCACTTGCAGACCTCAGACATCTCGGATGACCCTGGCAGTAAAAAAGGACATCACGTGTGTCAGCAAAGATTGGTCAAGCTGAGGAAAAGGCATGTCATGACTCCTCGTTGCCTGAGTCATCTTCATCATAGCAGCAGTCGCCGTCACCATCCTCAACATCATCATCATCGTAATAATAGTCATAGAAGAGATCAGACCCCTCATCAGGAGGTGGGGCACGTGTGCGGACGCAATACTCTGCCAGCGTGGTAGGCACCTTCACGCTGTCGCGCTCGGCCTCAGCCTTGGTGGCCAATACTTGTTTTCTGTGGGATATTCAACATTGAGAAGGAAATCGGCACTTTTTGGAATTTTGTCCATCATCCACAATACTTATGTAAGACATGAACACATCTTTCTGTTCTGCGCATTCTAAACAGCTAAAAAAAGAAATAAATGCACCTAAAAGGACACACCTATGCCACCTGCTATTAAAACACCTTCAGAAACATAACATTATGATCATGATAACGCCAGCTGCCTAACTCGCTGGTAGCACCCCAGATTCATGGATGGATCATGATAACATGCAAGTATCGTTCTGTATATTGGGTCATTTTAAGCATTAGCAGAACTTCCCTCCTGGACGCACTGATTTCACAGAGCGACAAAAACACAGCGGCCGTAGGAGCAGCTCCAATACATATAGCTTTACTGCCAATTGTATTATGTGATGTATTCCAATGTAATTTGTATGCATGTTCAAATAAAATTAAACCATTACCATTAACATTACCTTTCGCTATCCGACTGAGGTATTTTGAGTGCGGTATACTGAGTGAAAGTGTTTTGATGGTAGTGGATAGTAGCTATCTAGTGTGGTGTGGCGAGGTGTCTCTACGTTAGTAATGTAGTTCTACGGCACAACAATGTTAATAACAATGTCGCTGTAGCTTGGTTTTTATGCATGTCACATTATATATAAATTGCGCGTTGTTGGCGTTTTTTTTTTTAGTTTTTTTTTTCCATAGTATTTACCTGCATTCTTAGCAGCTTCTTTTTTTAGCTGTTTTTATATATTTAGAAGACACAGAAAAGAGAAAGATATGTGTTCATGTCTTCAAAAAATTTCTAAATAAGGGCAGTATTCCTTTAAGATGGTGCTTGTGAAAAGGTCAAACAGACACATTGGGCAACATACAAAACATAATACAGGTGGTCCTCGGTTTTATGACGTGAACACTAATCAATAAATCAATTAATCGTATGATAAAAGAAAATGAACTAGACAATTTTTTCCCCCTCTATATATTACCATGTGCATGCTGCCTTCAAAACAGGCAGGAAGACGGTACACTGCACCTGAGCACCTGGTAACCTTTGTAGTGCAATTTGTTTGAAAGTGGTGGAAACAAAAAAATGTCCTCCTAAAACGTAACCACTCGCCTCCTGGTTCTTCGTCGCGACAGTTAACACTCACCGAAGCATTTGGTCGACAAAGTAAATGCAAATGGAACAGTGCTAAATTGTGTGCGCTCACTGAAAGAGTAGTTGTGTCACAAAAACAAAAATGCTCGCCTTTGAGAAAAGCCAGTATTTCCAGAATTGCTGCAAACGTCTGACAGAAAGTATTAGTTGTCTGTCTGAGAAAATACATGTCACAAATGACAATACCAGAACTTTACAAGATTATCAGATGACATTAAAGGAAATCTTTGTTATCTATTGCTAATATTATTACATATTAAAATTACATTGGGGTTAATTTGCTCTCAAAACAATGTTGACAATAATATCCTTTATCGCCAATTATTTGTGAGACAAAATATCATACAGCAAAAGTTATCACAACTGCCAGGTGGCAACAGTTTCATTGAGCATGTTAAAGCAACAGTAATAACTTAGAGTAGTGGTCTTATTATGAGATGGAAAGGTTGCTAGTGCTTTGTTTTTAATTATATATTTTTTATTAACGTTTTGTTTTATTCTTGTGTTTAGTTTTTTGTTACAGTGTTTTACGTATTTCATATGTTCTGTATATGTATAGTGTGAGATTTGGGAGATAATTTAGGTATAAGACCTGACTTACACCAAAACTTGGACTTGCATCATCGTAACCCAAGGGCCACATTTACAGTGTTTCCCACAAGACTGCAATGTATTTGTGACAGTGCTGGATTTAGCCATGATGCATTTGGACAAGCTGACTAAAAAACATAAAAAGCAAACGCACTACTGTATATTTAGAACTACAAATGAACTTTCTTCTGTTGCTTTTTTTTTTAATGTTTTTTTTATGTCACAAACAAAACTCCCTGTGAGTGCTTCTGGAATGTGCAAGGGGGTCATTGAGAAGCGCAATATGTGCTTTAATTTCAGAGTCCAAAAGACTTCCCACTGGATTTGTTGCAAGTCGCTTTTATGGGGGAAAAAAAAGTATCTAAAGAAGGGGTCTGATTACTCACTAAATTTAACGTTGCCAAGTTGGCAATAACAATCACCTCCTGCCCCATCCTCCTCTTATTCTCTGGCAGACCAGGTGTGTTATAATGTGTTAATGACCAGATCTATTTGTGGCAGCCAAAATGTATTTATGGTGGGTCGTCACAAACGAATGCAGGGGAAACACTGTGATAATACAGTATAAAACACTTCAATTCATTTCATACCTGTCTGTTCATTTTATGACTGACAGTGGAGCAGTTTACCTGATGATCTCCACGTATTCACGGTCTTTGCCCTTGCTATCCCTCCATTTCCGGTACATGACAGAGGCGTCCACGTTGGCAGGAGAGAAGGTATTTGGCTCATTCAGCAGGGAGATCACACTCAGCAAAATAGTTCTAAAAGCACAAAATCACACAGAGACTGCTACATAAGCTTAGAGAATCATTTAGCACACATTGCTATACTAATAGTATTTTTTATGTCATGTTTAAATGTGATGGGAGAATTTATTGCTATAGTGTGGTTGAAAGCTCAGCTTCTCAGCTGGTGCGATGCTGCTCTTCTTTAAACAGCAAACTCAGTAAAACTGATGTCCTGTCCACGCGTAGGTGGGTATCTCATAACACAAAAAAAATTTTTCCCACAATTTGGCTTATCATCCACACAAGCCCGGAGATATATGGCACTAAAATTGTGGCTTTGGAGAGAACTCTGCACGTTTGGGTATGGATGCAAATAACCGGAGTTTTACGTTTCCACACATCACTGCCTGTGACGTCACACTTGCGGCTAGGGGTGTAATGGTACACTAAAATTTAATTTCGGTTCGGTTCCTTTAAGTGCTCGGTTTGGTTAATTTTCGGTACGATTAGGCAGAAAAATGCCTTCAAATGTTTTTATTTTTTAAAAATTCAAAAATTATTTCGTTTCAAATAAATAAAAGCAACCATTACAATGAAATTTCAAATAACTCAGACTAATGTTTTTTTAAATACAAAAATAATAATAAAATAAACTGTTGCATTAAAAAAAGTAAAATATGTATAAAGTTATTAAATTAACAAGTTAAAATTGTAAAGCTTGAACACTTAGCAGCAACAGACTGAATATGACAAATGTAACTGTTAAAGTTTTTGGCTAAAAAAAATTAACTTATCCACATTTTCTTCAGAAAGCACAGTGTACAGTGGTTGCAGCGACAATATCTCCAGCAGTGGAGAAAACCCGCTCACTAGCAACAGAGGTAGTGAGCTGAAGATATCTGTGTTTGCACTAAGCTGCTTTTCTTTCCTGTAACACTCGCTGCCAGATCATAGCGTTTAAGTGTGATAAAATGTTAGACGTGTTCCCTGCAGCAAACCCGATCTCTGGGGAACAATTTCCACACACAACTTTGGATTTATCCGCTTGCCTTTGTCCATCCGTAATTTTAATAGGGAAGACAAAGTGTTCCCAAACAGGAAATCGTAGTGAGAGGAGGGTTTCCAGCTCAACCTTCTGGCTGGCATTTGCTATGATTGAGCTACTAGCGGTCCTCCCCATCAGTAAGTAGTGTCCGACCGACACTTGTATGCGTCTTTGCGGAAACACGGCCAGGACCTTTGTGCCGCGCGGAGCGCTTAGATCACTCTAGTAATACATTTTATGTGAAAAGTAGCACAAAATGTAACCGAAACGATACACGAGTGGACCGAACCGAACATGCAAAACCAAAACGGTTTAATACATCCATGTGAACCATTACACCAATAGTATTTACATCAGAAACAACATGGATGCCCTCAGAACTGACTACATTTTACTAGGCCTTGTTGACATTGTATTATAAAACAACGTTTAGAATGGGGGTGTCAAACTCGTGCCATGGCGTGCCGAGACCCTCCAGGTTTCCTTTCCAGCTGGTAAACTACAGAAGATGATTTTAATGATCAACACCTCCTTAAAGCACCTGCTTTAGTGACCGGCAAGAAAAAAAACCTGCAGTGTCTCGGACCTCCATGGTATGAGTTTGAGAGCCGTGGTTTAGAAGTAACAAACAAGCCGGGCGCCATGTTTTATGATGTGTCTTTGATTGGATAGAATTTTAGTAACTATCGCCGCCTACAGGTTTGGCTTGCTAAACGACAGTGGTTCCCAGTGCATTTATGTGGTAACGTGGTTATGCATTTTACGTGTGGACAAGGCCTGAATTAAAGTGAAGCCAAGTAGTGTACTCCATTTTGCCTGAATTGCAACATCAATTCCACACAACGGTTGATGCATTTGACTTGCATGGCAGCTCTGATTGTTAAAATGTTACTCAAAACCGTTGAAAAACATTTCAAGATTGTGACGGCTTGACTCTGGAACAGACTATTTTTAGTATAATTGATCCCGATCGTAAATTAGTTTTAAAACCAGAATCCCGCAAAGGATTCTGGTTTCAAAAGCAGAACTCAGGAAGTGTTGCTGTATTATGCAGTGAAACAGAAGAAGGTTGCTGAGAGACAAATTACATTTCGGCAAATGGTGTCGGGTCACCGTGCGCCTTTTGAGAAAAAACAAATGTCACGTGATAAGTGATGTACAAGTCAAGAGAGGTTCACGACTAAAGAAGATGCTTGCTCACCGGACATTCTGGGTGGGATTCCATCTCTCTGATGGCAGTTCTCCACTTTGTGGGTCGTCCACTGGAGGGTGCAATATAGAGATACACACGTCTCCGTTCTGTAAGAGGAAATTAACCTTCAAAAGCTCGACACAGAGTGAGGTAGCTGCACAGGAGATGAAGCGTTCCTATCCCACATTTCCTGGTGCATGCGCAGGCTTTCTCTGGAAACTCCAGCTCCTCCCACATCCCCAAAGCATGCATGTTAGGCTAACTGGAGACTGCAAATGACAAATAGTTGTGAATGTGAGTGTTTTTTTGTTTGCATGTGTCCTGTGATTGACCAGTCCAGGGTGTACTTTGCCTTTCAACCAAAGTCAGCTCAGACCTTAATGAGCACAAGCGGTATGGAAAATGAACCAATTAAATTAAACGCCGTGTTTTACTTTACCTCATATATGTTGGGATGCCACATTTTGGTGAGGAACCTGAAGGAAGGCGGGGAATACGGGTAGTCCATGGGGAACTTGATCCGAGCCTAGCACACACAACAAAATGTGACATTAGTCATACAGTTTATTTCTGTTTAATGCCCTAAAATATTTGGCACCTTAAAATAGCCGCCTTCATAGTGAGTATTGGGGGGTCCAAAAATGGCCACTTCCCAGTTGTACATATCAGCTTCGTCCACCAGTGTTATTTTAAAGCCTTCGACGGGTTCCTCCTGAAGACTCTTCATTTCCAGCATGAGAGCTTTCTGTGAACTGGCGACATGAGAGCAGTCGTGCTGCGCCATAGTCGACACTTGGCTTCCTGAGGTTTTCTCCAATCGACAGCTGACTCGTTCGTTGACAGCAAGGCGGCTAAATTTGACGCACTCGTCGAACAAGCTGACACTGAGTTTGTCGACGTAAGGATACAATGCAAAAAGGCCAAACTAGCAAGCTCGCACCGGAGCCAAACGGAGGTTGATGAGTGGGAAAAGCTAATTAATTATTTAGTCTCCGCTCTCTCTGTGCTGTAAACTAAACACACCATCGTGTACCCGGCAAAGAAGCCACGGATATAAGCCGCAAATCTACTGGTAGCTGCTGGCTAAATAAGCTAGCTAACGAGGACTGCCTCCCAACCAGCTGGAGCGACTTTACCTTGGCGCGAACAGATTACAACGCCCCGCTGCTCGGAAAACAAGTGCCGGGTTTAAAGAGAAAACACAGCAACAAATGTCAAACTATTACAAACTACATAATAACTGCTTGGAGTCGTGACGGCATGGCACAGTGTAAAGAATGTTGTTGAATAAGTCCTTTCTCTGCCTGAAAACGGGGAATTGTGCAATGCGCTGCGGTGGGATTTGTAGTCCAGTTGTTGTTTGTAAACATTGCCTTCACGGCAACACGCAGTACTCGATCCAATTAATACAACCAAGAAAATGTCATGTTGCATATCATACAATGTAACGCATGTAAAACGAGTCGGGACTGCCTTGTGTTCTGAGTTTTTTTCGTAGGGAAAAAATGCATCGAACTACATTCACCAGCATACCCTGCGTCACACCAACGCGAGTGTTGTTGTGTTTCTGAAAAGCCTCGCTGACCTACTTTTACCATTAAATCCTTTTCATTTTATAATGCCAACAGATGTTGCCGAGTTGATTTTGATTTTTCACAATAATGTGAAAACACCAGCGCAGTCAAAAGAATCATTTTAATTTAAATACGGAAGCTCTTTGTGATGTATATTTTATGAGCCAACGTAAAAGGTAGTACCCCTTTAGCTGCCCTTTTTTTTGCCTGAATAAAAACATGCAACTTACCGATTGTTGCGTAAAATATGATTTGTATTAGGATTTTACATTTTATATTAGTGTATTAATTAATTAGTGTATTATTGGTCTATCTGGTTTGGCTACAACAGACTGAGTGAAAAAAACATGCTTGTACTGCAACTCATGCGACAAAGTCGTCTCAGGACCCCGCATGAGCTGTTGTTCGTCATGGATTCGAAATCAAGACGAAAGTCCCGTTCCTTGTCTAGAAGTCGCAGTCGGGACCGACGACATAAATCAAGAATAAGCAGGTCGCGATCTCCGGAGGGAAGAGCGCAGTGGCAGCTATCAGACACTAAACGATTCGCTCGGGGCCGGGGACGACGAGATAGCCATAGCTCCGGTAGCAGCTCCCCTGACACACGGCGGCCTCAACAGCGGGGCCGTTCAAGTTCCAGACGTAGCTCGGAGAGCGAAAGCAAACGAAGACCACACCGTGTCAGGAGCAAATCAGAGAGCGAGTCATCAAGGTAACGATATCAGTGCCCTAGTGGCTAATAGCATTTCCTGTTTTCTACTAGCCAAATATTATAATATTCCTACATTCATGGATGTATTGATAGCTTGTCAGTTACATAGAAACTATGAAATAAGTAAAATAAAAGGAAATAAAACATTGTAAATGCAATGTGTCCCCCAGTTCTGGCTCAGATCATCATAAAAAGAGAGAGGGGAAAAGCGACATGCAGATACGAAAAGGAACACCCCAAAAGAGTAGGATGGGAAAGTCTTCATCTTCTTCAGACTCTCGGGATGGCAGCAGTGAAAGAGAGAGAGGAAGACCGAGGAGCCTCAGCCGAGGGAGTCCACCCAGAGGGAGTCCACCCAGAGACGGATGGAGACAGAGGGAGAAGGACAGAGAGGGAGAAAGAAAATCAGAGCGAGATAAAAGGAGCAACAGTCAAAAAAGAGAGCGAGGGAGGAGTGAGAAAGACAGAGCGAGACGTCAGTCCAGTTCTGCAGACTCGTCTGACAGCTCGTGCTCCGATCAGGGGAGCCGGGCGGTCAAAGAAAAGGAAGACAAGCAAAAACAGAAGGAGATGATGAAGGCTCTGGAAACACCAGAAGAGAAGAGGGCCAGGAGGTTGGCAAAGAAAGAGGCAAAGGAGAAGAAGAGGCGGGAAAAGATGGGCTGGAGTGAAGAGTACATGGGATACACCAATGCAGATAACCCTTTTGGTGATAATAACTTATTGGGCACATTTAAGTGGCAAAAGGTAAGTTCAACACTTAGTTAGTTTCAAAATGTATGCTTGTTGGTATGTAATATAATACAATTGCAGTAAAATATATTCATATGTGTTTTTCTATTTATCTCAGGCTCTGGATAAGAAAGGTATCGGGCACCTTGGAGAGAAAGAGCTCAAGGACAGGAACAAACGCATACAGGAGGAGAATCGCAGAGAGCTCCAGAAGGTATGAGCAATGATATATCAGTATCCTAAAATTAAACCAGTGAACAGATATATTACTTCATGAGACAATTCTGTAATGATCTTGTTATTTGGAGTTATATTTTTATTTAGTTAGATATGTAAGCTGTAAGTCAACACAAGCATTCTACTACAGTATTGTGACCACTGTGTGTGTGTGTGTGTGTGTGCTGTAGGTAAAACAGCTGCGATTGGAGCGTGAGCGAGAGAAGGCCATGAGGGAGACGGAGCTCGAAATGCTGCAGAGAGAAAAAGAAGCGGAGCATTTCAAGACCTGGGCCGAACAGGAAGACAACTTCCATCTGCAGCAGGCCAAACTGCGGTTTGTAACTGTCACCACTGACGTAAATTTTACTATTTGTAAAAAAAGCAATCGATAATGTGTTTGTGTTCGGTCAGGTCGAAGATTAGAATCCGTGACGGCCGTGCAAAGCCCATCGATCTTCTGGCAAAGTACATCAGTGCAGAAGATGATGATCTTGCTGTTGAAATGCATGAACCGTACACCTTCCTCAATGGGCTGACAGTCACAGACATGGATGACCTATTAGAGGACATCAAGGTGCGTAGTTACAGCAGAGTTTTTGAATGAATGTACTGTAGTGATGGGTTCGGGAACATCCACGCGTTGGCGTATGTGTCGATCTAAAAAAGTGAAGCCCCGTGTCGGTGCATGTATCGCCTTACGAAAAAGTCACGTCACCGATACGGTTACTGTTTAATTTTGGCACTACTGTGATTCCATAGTTATAGCTTAGTAATAGGCTTAATAATAGCTTCATTTGAGCCTATGAGCACAGCCATTTTGCAGTGATTAAATCAGTTACAAGTTTAAATTTACTTCATTTACAGTCGCATAGTGGTTTGAATATTGCGACATCACTTTAACACCGGTATTCATTAATAAATCATGCTGTTGATTGTGGTTGAGTACAGCCTATTAGTTGTCAATATAGGTGACTATGACTTATAAACGCTTATGCTACCAATAGGTAATAGTATATGACACAATTAAAGGATGCCTTGTGGGATACATTGTGATACATTGTGGTCCTCTGTAACCATGAATTTCTAATGTTTCTGTCAAAATATTGGGTTACAAATAAAAATGTAAAACACTAATAAGATTCAATACAAAAGCTGAGTCAAAAACATGGCCTGAAATGAATGAAACAATGAAAATAATAATGTTTATTTTTTTAAACAAACAAATTTGTCTTGTATCAGGTTTATATGGAGTTGGAACAAGGCAAAAATGTGGACTTCTGGAGAGACATGACAACCATCACTGAAGATGAAATAAGCAAGTTGAGAAAACTTGAGGCCACTGGAAAAGGACCAGGTACCTTATTTCCACCTTTTTTAATCTGCCTTAAAAAAACCAAAGCATGGCGCCAAAACTGGAAGCTCAATAGCGTCTGTTTAAATTATTTTCAGGTGATCGCCGTGACGGCATCAACACAGCAGTGAGCAGCGACGTCCAGACCGTGTTCAAAGGAAAGACGTACAGCCAGCTGCAGGCGCTACATCTCAATATAGAGACCAAGATTCGGGCCGGGGGATCCAACCTTGACATCGGTTACTGGGAAAGTCTGCTGCAGCAGGTGCGAGTCTACATGGCAAGAGCAAGGTATGATGAAAAACTGCGCATGCTGTAGTCATAGACGGGCATTGACTTACCCAAACTGCAAAGAGGGCGGGCTGTTAATTGGATGCAGGCGATAACTGGAGAGTGGTTGTTATTTTTGTTTGCAAACTCAGCATGAATGCCGCTGAAGAGTTATTGTATACAACAGTACGGCTGCATCTTGGGTAGCATGTACACCAACAGACGAGTAGTGCAACCAACATTTTAAAGCGCATGTAGACCACTCAAGGTATCTCAAATGCAGCTCCATCTATCTTGTGTATACATAAATATAGCAGGTGGTTGCCTGCGGCCACTGCAGTCAATTCTTTTTGCATCTTTTTTAACCCTTAATTAGAGACGCCTGCGTTTGTGGTTATTATATGATAATAGGAGCTGCGGTTAATTGAATAGAGATGTTAACTGGAGTCTTAATGTGAACCTGAAATATTAAAATGTTGTGTGTGACAGGCTGAGAGAGCGACACCAGGATGTGCTGCGTCAGAAGCTTTTCAAGCTGAAACGGGAACAAGGCGTAGACAGTGAACCGTTGTTCCCCATCATTAAGGAGGAGCCGATGAGCGATGACATGTAAGTGACTCTAAAATCAAAGAAAAGATAAACTGTATAGTGATCCTCTGAGCTTCAGTACATTTCAGAAGGTGAGTAGACTTTCATTTGTCCGTATTTTAAGACAACACTTGTAATATTCTGATCCAGTACCTCCACCATAAAACCTTTGTAAGTAATATTTTAACATCTGTAACTATCATATAAGTGGGATATAAATTAACCACTCTTAGTATTAAGACAGAGAAACAGCCTCAAGGTACAGGTCTTTAATAGTAGAAGAATATTTGAATCACACTTTAACGTGTGTTATTATGAGCAATGAAGGGTTGCGTTCAAATACATCATGCAATTAAAGGTAAATTGACTTGTTTTTAGTGTATTTTCCAGCATACTTAAAAGTAGAAAAGTGTGCATCTGAGTTAAGAGTTACCAAGTAAGTGATACAATATGAAATATCCCCTTCATGTTTTTTCTTATATTTCTTTTACACACATACAGTAGTGTTCAAACTAATAGCAGTCCAGACCAGATTAATCACTGTTAATGGTATATTTCTATTGCTACATGTCAAACAAGTTACTAGTAGGTGCAAAAGATTCTCAGAAAACAAACAAGACCCAGCATTCATGATATGTGTGCTCTTAAGGCTGTGCAATTGGGCAATTAGTTGAAAGGGGTGTGTTTAACAAAAATATTCAGGAGTCAAATTCTATGCCGAGTACGGTAAATTCATACATATTGGGGGGGGCTGTAATAATATTGAAATTCCTCCTTGCCTCTCATGCCTCCCTGGGGCGCCCACCCCACTATTTGAGAAGCACTGATGTAATGTAATGCAATTTATTAATTTTATGTGTATAAAACAAAAACAAGCGCTTGTGAAAACTTAACATGAAGGAGAGATGACTACCAACCAAGATATTCTCCACCTTTACAATAATATGTTTACCTTCTGTCTAACGTCACCTAACAAAAGTCTCAGAAAAGTAGCTTCCAACAACATCAAATGAAAAGCACTAGATGAATAGACTTAGACTTATCATTGTTACAAACCTGTCATGTTTTCCAGGGAGAAAATTATCACATCCTTGGTTGATGTGTCTGAGAGGCACTAACTTGACACCGAACAAAATATGACCACTAACCCTAACACAGACATGATGTCATCATCAGATCTTACCTTTAGGCATTCACACACATCAGCATTTGGAAACAACCATGAATGGGAAAAATATAAGTCTATTTGTGGCAGCATCGGACAAAGTTATACAGAACTCTCACTTTGTCGAGGAGCACAACTGTGACGCGTTCAATGACACTCGGCAAAACAAAACACATGTTTTTTCTCAATAAAATACCCCCCCTTATTTCCAAATTGACATGCATTCCCATACTGTGTTATTTGGTGTAGTATTTTTAGTTTTGTGTCTTTTGAAACTATGTTTGATTGCAATATTACGATAATGATAAAGTCGTTAGGTGTGATGACAGGCTGGTGGTTTCTGGTGTACAGTAAATATTGTAGGCATAATAATTAAGAGTGTTATGACTGTTGAAATCACACAATGTGATTTCATTTTAAGATGAATATGATGCCACCAAAGAGGCATTCCAGAAGCTAGGAACAGAACCAGGGTAGTTAGAAAAAAACAGTTGCCATTTTATTCAATTTCAGTGTGCGTCTCTAAATTTTATATCTGCGCTCCTAAAATTGTAAGGTAACTTAATAAAAGTTAGTCTGCAGCCCTGCCTTATAGTCAAAATTGTACAATCATATCACGACATTTTCATACGAGTCAACTCCAAGGTTGATAGTCCAATCGGACTTGTCCCAATCAAATTGTTGAATATTCTGACACTTACAGTGGCGACACAAACCTTTAAAGCTGGACAAAAGCCCAATCTATTTTTAGTGTGAGATATGTTACCTTCCCTTTTCAAACATGGTCTTTCAAACTAATAAAAAAACACCAAGAAAAAGAAAAAACACGTGACAGGAGTGGATTGTGGATTTGTGAACGTTTGTGGAAATTAACTGAACTATTTTTGTAATAGTGGAAACAGAGTACCAGGCCGATCAGGAGAGTCCTCATTAGAAGAGCCTGGCCAGTCATCCTCCTCTGCCTCCACCCAAAATATCAACAAAGGGCCTACAGGAGAGGACGATGGCCCGTCCACATCCACTGCGGATCTCAAAGATGGAGAAGAAACCGGGGAGAAGAAGGATGACGAGAAGGCCGAGGAGGTGGAGGCTGTGTTGACCGAGGAAGATCTGATCCAGCAGAGCCAGGCGGAGTACGATTCGGGTCGCTATAGCCCGGCGCTGCTCACGAACTCTGACCTGCCACTAGACACGCACACCATCACCCCTGAGGAGGACACACACAGGCTGCAGTTAGCCCGCAGACAGCTGCAGGTTACAGGTATGACGCCTCGCACACAGCAAGACATGTCAGAGGACTTCAAAATGAGTAGCTAGCCCACCCTGTCCTCTCCAAATCACAATTAGCATCATGCAATCATATTGTGCACTAATGACATTGCGTTAATACATTTTCTATTAGGGGACGCCAGCGAGAGTGCAGAGGATGTCTTTGTGCGCCGGGCCAAAGAAGGAATGGGCAATGATGAGGCCCAGTTCAGCGTGGAAATTCCAGTCACGGGCAAGATGTACCTGTGGGCAGACAAATACCGACCCAGGAAACCCCGTTTCTTCAACAGGGTCCACACCGGCTTTGAGTGGAACAAATACAACCAGACCCATTATGACTTTGACAACCCTCCTCCTAAGATTGTTCAGGGCTACAAGTTTAATATTTTCTACCCTGACCTGATAGACAAGCGCTCCACCCCTCAGTACTTCCTTGAGCCCAGTCCTGACAATAAAGATTTTGGGATTCTTAGGTTCCATGCAGGACCGCCATACGAGGACATTGCTTTTAAGATAGTAAACAGAGAGTGGGAGTACTCACACCGGCACGGTTTCCGCTGTCAGTTTGCTAACGGCATCTTTCAGCTGTGGTTCCACTTCAAGAGGTACCGCTACAGAAGATGAAGTCATTCCAAATCTCTGGTGGGGATGGGTCCACTCAATAGAAGCTGTAAAATGTGTTTTATAAAGCAATTCATTCTAAAAAAAAACAAACATGTTCATTAAAGTTTTTTCCTTTTTAACCAGTGCACTTGTTTTGTGTGATGTAAACTGTAACATGTCTGAGACAATGCATTTAATCTTAATACATCAGCATGCTCATAAAATGAAAAACCATGGATCATTGTCAATTTTTACTCTGTAGGTTTAGCAATTCATGTGAAAAACAAATTGAGCCACAAAGAATGTCATGAACACATTTCATATCACCAAATGTTTGACAGAATCAGGTTGGGAGTGACCAAGTGAAGACGTTTCAAAACAGGAAAGATTTTGTCACTTGAGAAATACATCCACATCTGTTCTTCACATTCTTGGCAAGTCACATCGTGTTGAAAAACCCTTGAGGTTATAATGAGAAACAGTTAAAACACAAACTAGACGAGCCAGTTAAAAAAATCTCCCTGTAACAAAACTAAATATCTGTTAGCAGTTAACGTGGAAATGCCTCGCTTTGTAAACCCATGTGGGTATACTTTATATACACACACACACTACAGTATATCACAGAAGTGACTACACCCCTCAGCTTTTTAGAGCATGTATGTCAGACTCAAGCCATGGAGGGTCCGATACATTGCATCTTCTCTTCAGCAGGAAACCAATTTCTTCAGCAGGTGCTTTAATTGATGAGCTCCTTCCCTCAAATTGAAAGAGGTGTTTTTCATTAAAATCACCTGCTTTGGTGACCCGCTGGAAAGAAAACCTGCAGGGTCTTGACCTTCCATGGCACGAACCTTTGAAGACAGTAATAGCTGTGGTGAGCCATTTTCAGTGCACATTAGGCTCTTACTGTATTGCCATACAAGTATAACTTGTCTGGTCCAGTTCTACCTGGGCTTCAATCAGCGTCTGCAGATTGAGAGCCAAGAGCACTAGGCATCAAGCTACAAGCTGGAGGCTACCAACTGAATATCCAGTATGACTCTAAAGTTGAAGTAAGCTGCACCAGCTGGCACTCGTTACACTACATTGACTAAAGTATATCCAAGTTTCATTTCTATGGTTATGTCCATGGAAAATATATTTTTATAATAGTTGTTGAAGTGTGAGGGGTGTACTCACTCTTCTGAGATACTTTACTGTCTTTGCAAGATGTCCACAGGGGAATTCTGACTGAGGAGTTAACAGTCTTCCATTAAAAATGTATAAATGTACATTCATGACTCAAGCATCTAGCTTGATCTTACATTTTTAAAAATGACACGAAGATGTTCCCGCAGCTATGTAAATGCATTTAAATTTCAGATTCATCGTCAATAAACTGCAAAGAGGGAAGAGTGACCCTGGTGGCGTCATCGTCCTCTCCAGAACTGAAGCCGACCTCTCTATCCGTATGGTTGTTGTTACTCCTGCTCTGCTGGCTTCCAGACACCAGTGGTTTGTCCTCCCCCAGGCCGGACCTCAGTGCATCTTGATGGCTCGCAGTGGATGTGTGTCCTCCCTGGCCATGTGACCCATTGGATTGTCCTTTCACCTTGTTGCTGCAATTCCAGGGCAGAGGTAGATGGCCGTTGTAAAAATTCCAGGCCAAAAGGGCCAAGAGAGAAACAACCAGAAGCCCGGTAGCAGCTTGCAGCCCCACCACAGAGGGTTCTCCTGTGCGACTCTGGGGAACTGATTTGGGATCACCCTTCACACTGAGCTGATACTCGGCGACACTAGTAGTGTACTTGTCAACTTTGGAGTGCTCCACAGACAGGCAGCGATAGCGGCCCACGTCAGAGTCTGAGGCGTTGAGGATGAGGAGTCCGTCTTGTAGGAGCTGATGATGAAGCGAAAATGTCAAATGGCGACCGTCTCGTTCCCAGCTGGTCGTTGCCAGGTTTGACGGTGGAAGACAGAGAAGCTTCACATTCCCGCCGAGCAAGATTGACTGATTCAGAATTGGCACGGGGGCTGGAAACAAAATGTAGGTCTCCTTACAACTACACACAACCACAAAAATGCCTATAATGTGTGGGCTGAACACTCCTTAATCAAATTAGTAAATGTGGGGGTTTGATTTCCATTTAGATTTTGCAGAAAAATGTGCCTCAAAAGTTAGTCAAGCCATCATTATGCATGAAAGGTTTAACTCTAGTTCTGCTTTTTCTTTGGTTTATTTTGTGAAGAGTTCCAGAGGTGGCAAGGGGGAAAAAAATACAATAACCGTAGAACTAGAAATGCCAAGTGACTGGCTGCTCTACAGTATGCCCAGCACAGTCATCCCTCGCCACTTCACTGTTCAAACGATGCTCTCTTTTTCCTGAAATTTCTATTCACTAATATCAAATCCTAATTTGCGGAAATTCACTTATCATGGTCTGGAACCATAAATATTACGAGGTTTTATAATTTCAACGATACCTTTAAAAAAACACTCGCTGCCAGTGTTGCTCTGCAAACACCTGCTTGTTCTGTGTCTACAATGAGTATTTTCACTTTGTGAGTAAAACGGAAAAAAATCGCACCGTTAAAGAGACATTAAACTTCTGTTAACCCGCTTTTTTTTAAAACCCGGGTTTTTTTTCCCTATAATGAAAACCGATTAAAAAAACGATATATATATATATATGTATGTATGTATATAGGCCTATGGGCTCTTGTAGGACAGAGCCGCGCAAATGAGGACCACATCAAACCGTGTCACGAAGAGTGTATACTAGCCTTGGTGGCTGCAGTAACACACTTTCACGCTCTGTGCCGAACGTCTGTGGTTTGGAATTATTGTGTACGGTGTCTCCGTAGGATTTTAAACTTGGGATTTGCAATGACTGCAAAGTGTTGGTTATGCAAGGAAGAACCAAGACTTCTTCCTTCAATACTTTCAATTACTAGGGCAAAATTCATCAATCAGAAAATCATGGATTGTGTCGCACTGGATTTTTGAAGACATACTATTTACCAAACTTGAGTTCCCTGAGCATCGCTTTGACATGCCCAGTCGTATTTATCAAAACATTGTTTTCCAATGTTGTTTACAGCCACATCGAAAAGCTAATTGCTGATGCTGTATCTATTAGTTTCAAAACAGATACGAGACGTTACACATATTGGTATCAGTTGATATCGGAATCAGAAATTGAGAGTTAAACAATTTTGGTATATCGGGATAAAAAGCCAATATGTTATAACCAAATATTTGCGTCCCAATAGTGTTCTATTATGTGACATTGTGCACCAACTCACCAGCTTTTGGGCAGAGAGAAGCATCTCCATCTCTCACACTCTGAATCAGTTCTCTGAAGGAGACGAGAATCATTTCACTTTGTACAATAGCCAGAATGCTTCATGTGAGGAGCAAAAAGCTACCTTTGTGTACTGGCAAGGGCGATGCAATTCCCGGCAACCTTGTCCCATCCACAGTATGGGTCTCGGGCTAGAACGCAGTCCATGCAGGACAAGGATCTACCACAGGTGGCTATAGGCACCTGTACTGCTCCGTAGTCTGAGCCTGCATAAAGCTGATCCTGTACAACCGTGACATATGCATTGGAATTAAAGCACTGTCATTTACAATGTGCAAGATTGATGATTTAGAACACTTACACACGCATAAACAATGTGATTTAATGCAAGCCTTACGCCAGGGCAGCTCATAACAGGAGAACAAGAGGATGTTGCTTCAACAGAGCAACAGGTGGCCAACATTCTTTTAACTTTAGCTTTTCAACTTTGAATAGACATGATAAAAAGTATGATCAAACAAGGTGTGCTTATCCTTACTCCATTTCGGACTTGTTTAATTGGTCTAATGTAATCATGCTCTTTAATGTAACTAATAAGCATGTCTGAAATGAATAAACAATAACTTATCATACACAATAAACATTGAATGACAGAGCTGAGTATTACCGTCACATTAGAAAACCTCAGTATCTTAATAGACTGAGGGGATTGGAAGAGTTGAACTTGCTCGATGATGAACATCTCTCCATCATAATTTACTGCTTTGAGTAGGCTGCCATCCTCTGTATAAAAGCATTAAAAAATCTATTACAGGCTGGAAGAGAGCATTTAACACACACACAAAAATTCAATTATCAGAATAAAGTCCTAATTACAAGAATTACAAAATTCTTGATGAGGGAAAAGTTTAATATTCTAAGAAAAACTTGTAAACTATACAATAATAAGACATTTTAAAATACGTCCGAAAAAAATTATGAGTATAAAGTTGTAACACTACAAATACACAGATGTAATATTCTGGGAACAAGGTTGTAATTTTATGAGAAAAACATTTTACTTTTATGAGAAAAAGTCACAACATTAATAGAAATAAAGTGGAATTTTATAGGAATAAATGAAAAGATAACTGTACGATGTTTAGTTAATGAAAAACAGTGGCAAATAGAACCGTGCACTCACCAAAATCCACTATAGGTCAACAATTCTGACCTATACAGTACATAACAATAAGCAACTAGCCTAAAAAAGCGTAGCGACTTGCTTTGCAGGTGGCGTCTGTTAGAAGGAAAACAAAAGGCATTCTAGGCATGCTAATTAAAGCAAGTGATGGTGTCTGACACGTAAAGTATCAATTTTTATTGGATTTCCAAAGATTCTGTACTTTGTCAATATTATCTGTGTAGCAGTAATTGTGTGCATATTTTGCAAACAGCATGTCAATAAGGAATTCTAATGCAAATCATTTTACAGGATTACATAATTACTTTCATAACAAAACCACTCAAAGAAACATTGATAATCCTGTAAGGTTTTTGTGTCCTTTCCCCCCCAATGTCCAGGATGAAGAAAACACAAAAGCTTATCCAACATTAATATTTATCATCGCTACATATCAATAATGCAACAATTAAAACCATTGAATTTCCATCCATCCACCCATTTTTTAAGCAGTTAACCTCATTAGGGTCGCGGGTATGCTTGAGCCTATCCCAGCTGACTATGGGTGGGAGGTGCGGTACACCTTGGACTGGTCGCCAGTCAATCGCAGGGCTGACATACAACCATTCACACTCACATTCACACTCTAATGGACAATTTAGAGTCGCCAATTAACCTAACATGCATGTTTTTGGAATGTGGGAGGAAACCGGAGTATTCAGAGAAAACCCACACACGCACCGGGAGAACATGAAACTTCACAAGGAGATGCCCAACGGAGATTCAAACCCTGATCTCCTGACTGTGAGGTCAACATGCTACCCACTCATACACCGTGCGGCCCCACTGAATTTCCCTTTCATTATTTTAAAAATGTACATACAATAGACAACTATTGTAGCCAACATATAGTTACAACAGAACACATATAGTGTCACATCAATACCGTTATTAGCATGAACAGTTACATGTGTTTTTTCATGTAAATTTTGTTCAGTCACTAGAAAAAAAGCAGCTGAGTGACATGGATCTTCATGCAGCAACAGTCGATGCACACACAAAGACACTTACCTGTGCCAATGAACATCACATGGTACTTCTGGCCATCTGCGGCCTGCACGTGGTTGACAACAATGCACTTAAAGGTGGATCCTTTTCGTATCAATAGCGGCATCTCCCCTATAGGCTGGATAGTCTGGTCCATGAGGGGCCTATCTTTGACAAACTGAAGTGTTCGATCCGGTAGGTCCAGCGACTGGGTAATGCCTGCTCCACGAGCCACATTGTTTATACACTGATGCAAGGACAAAGGGGAGCAAAACTTGTGTAAAATAGGCTTTAAAGGACTTCTTCTCTGCACAAACAAATGAGGCCATACTCACAGCACCGGGTCGAGGGACAGGGACATCTCCACTATACATCACCCACTTAACATAAGATGTCTCCACGGTAACCGGCATCTTAAACTTGCCCTCGGCAAACACTCGGCTGATGTCAGACACGCGGTAAGCACACACAGCAGACAGGTTGGATGTGTCACTGTGGCACAAATGCATTTATCAGCCCAGCCTCGAGGCGTGTCCACAAATCGCAAAAACACAAGCAACATACGACTGTGGTGTGAAGATGGCGTAGAAAAAGCAATTCTTCCAGTGCTGGTTAGGGTCACACCAGAGGTACGTGTCCTGTATAATGTACGGTAGCTGTGAGCCCAGGACAGGACATTCCAGTCTGGCCTTCAGGAAGGATGTCCACTTTTTCTGCAAGGTCCTCTCACCTCCAACATCTCCCTGCAAAAACAGGCAGATCATAGTAACAAACTCTTTATTTGATATTTCCAAGATGACCTTTACAGCTTAAACAACATACTGTATTTAGAGAATTCAATCAGATTTGAAAATAATGTACCCTGCCACAAACAAACTCTGTTGCATAATAATCCTGTTTTAGGAAATGAAATGGTCTTATCTTATCTTATAAGATAAATCTTATCTTATAAGATCTTATCTTATTTTATCTTTTCCCCAGATTGTTTCATTTGAATAAAATAAAAAAGGCACCAGGTTTGGAGGTGAATGCTTTTTACGAGAGAGCATCAATACATTTTTCCACAGGAAAATAAGTAAATATTTATATGAAAAATAGACTGCTAAAAATCAACTGCTTTTTTCAGTATTTGTCCAACTTTGCTGTCATAGAAATGTAAATATAAGCCGCCACTGCTTTACAATTTACATACAACATGAGCAGGGCCGCACGGTGGCTAACTGGGTAGCATGTTGGCCTCACAGTCAGGAGGTTCAGGGTTCAGCTCTCCGTTGGGCATTTCTGTGTGGAGTTTGCATGCTCTCTCTGTGCGTGCGTGTTTTTTTCCCGGGTACTTTGGTTTCCTCCCACATTCCAAAAACATGCATGTTTGTTTAATTGGCGACTCTAAGTTGTCCATTAGAGTGTGAATGTGAGTGTGAATGGTTATATTTCTGCCCTGCGATTGACTGGCGACCAGTGCAGGGTGTTCCCCGCCTCCCACCCAAAGTCAGCTGGGTTAGGCTCCAGCATACCCGCGACCCTAATGAGGATAAGAGGTATAGAAAATGGATGGATGGACAACATGAGCATATGCCTGTAATGCACTCTTTAAAAGTGTATAATAAAGTTAAGCAATTAACTTTATCTGCACTTTGTTTTTTTGAGGAGGATCGTAGTTTTCAAACAATATTGCTAAAAATCCACAAAAATCCATAGAAAGCGCACAGACACAGAGGTAATCCTTTCATGTTTGCTGTGTTACAGAACTTCAGGATCACGTATTTATAGAAGACTTTTTACAAAAGATTTGTATGGCCTCAAGGGCATTCAATGTTTAAGGTTCTACTGTGTGTTGTAAAAATTAATTAGTTAATGATTTCTTAAAGCTTTTCATTTAAAAATGTAAGCCTATTTCAAGTGTTTTCGCAAAGGCACCGTGGGAACCCTGCACTCACGCAAGTAGTGGGAAAGTGAAGGAACTGAGGTTGCACAACCAAGCAAGTGTTATAAGGTAACAGGAACAGTCGGGAGACACAACATAAACATTAAAACGTAAATAAATAAACGCAGCATGCAATTTGCTCAGAAATTAAAACACTTCCTCTGTCTTAATAAAATGTTAGTAATATGCTTCCGTGAAACTACCCTGAGGATCAGGAATTAAAGCACACTTAAAACCCTCTCCTAGAGCAATTGGTTTTGGGGGGCGTTGTCCAGACACCCAAACACAGGTGGGTCCTTGGGTTACGTTTTAATAGCGAGCTTTGTAGGGGGATTAGGTGTGTCCCATTAAATGCATTAATTAGCTGCCTCTTCTTAGCGGTTTTTATAGCTTTAGAACGCACAAAAACAACGTGTGTCCATGTCTTGCGTAAAGATTGTAGGTGATCAGCAAAATTAAAAAAGAAGTTTAAGGATAAAGACCATATCCTTCATCATGTTAAAGTACTCCTATGAAAGCAACAGTCATAACTAAGCAAAGTGAAGGTAAGGAGTTGTTTTCCTTTTTTAAAGGTGTACAATGTGAGTGACCTAGGAGTTAATGTAGGTATAATTTAAACATAACATCTGACTTACACAAAAACTCAACTTACACCAGCAGGGGCGCTGCCAGGAACTCAGGACCACATAAAAAATTGGACTGCCCACCACACACTTGGTGGCAAACACATCAAACACGTCTTTTCTTCACATCTTTCGCAGTGGTAGGTTTATGCATACACCGATATGTCACATTTTGTGACAAAGTGAATTCATTTATTAAATCAGCTCAGTATATTAGTGTCAGCGTTTGCCGTTAAATTTCATGTAAACCCCTCTTGTCACTCATTAATGCCATTGACATTTTACAGACTATTAATAATTTTCACAATTATAAAGGAAAAATTGCATCCCTTTTGAACTCAACGGCACAGTTACTTCTGTTTGTACACATTGAATGATTCCGTTTTTCAAAGCAGTCCTAGTAGTAAAATCCAACCTCATTCTTCCCTGTCTTTTCTGGCTTTCCTTTTTGAAAAGCAGATTTTATTTTAGTACTGGCAACATTGCATCTCTCTGGCTGCCATGAAGCACCGTCAATGTCCTAAGGAAGCACCAAACCATTTCATGCAGATATAGGCGGTCGTTGGTAAATATGGATATTTACTTTTTGGTCAATGTGGATTTGACCAGCGCAGACCTCCACCAAACACCACAGTTCCCCCATATTGTGATTTTCACAAAAAAAAACCTACATTGTTTTTGGCTTTGATACGTTGTAGAACCTGTTGGAAACTTGTTTTGTATTTTTTCCCAAGTGATGTGCCCATTTTTTGTGGAGTTATATAAAAATAGTCCTGTGTTAAGGAATCCATTAAAAAAAATTCCTTAATCCAGACGGTAATCCGGATCATCTCCAAAATTTAATTGTTATTCCATACTTGATTGCTGCCAGTTCTTGAAAATGTCTATTCAGAACATTAGAAGTTATTTTTAACACAAACAGATAAACACTGGCAAAAACATAAACTCTGCATGCGCTCGGGCGAGGTAATTATTAAATAGTCCCTAAACCATAAAACGTCTCATTAGTCTTTCATTTTTTTTATTTCACCTTACAGACACGGGCTACGCGTGAAACCACCAGTTTATTGTAGCAGTCGCACTCGACGGCCGTCTCGCTGAAGAACAGGTAGACCTTGTCATCATCTCCTTCATCGCTTTGGTGGCTCTCTGGCATGTGAGCCATGGAAACAAAGTTGGGCTCTGGCATGGAGAGGAGATGAGGAAAGACTTGAGTTTTCTTGTCAAATGCATCCATGAGACTCAAATGATCCTCACGTCACCATTGAGCCAGGAGCTTTTGAACTCAGTGCGAATAGAGGAAGGTGAGCTTCGCATCAGGACGGGTTCAGAGCCCAGGAAGTTCATTGAAGTGGCCGAGTATAAGTTATTATCTGCCAAAACAGACACATTCTTAAAAAAATGGTCTCATGCTTACTGCCTTGTCTATCCCTCCACTACAATGTCTACTCACCAACCATGATGGAGGCGTATCTTTGGATAGGATCGAATGGACACTTCCCTTTCCCATCTTCACCCTTCTTCTCCAGAGTCAGCTTCCCATCAGCATAAGACTCCATATGTAACCACATAAATTCATTATATACTGTACATTTCGTGGTCATTTAGACATACCTTATTAATCCCTACAGAATGAAACAGTAATTCGGTCTCACCATGTAGTCACACTCTGGATTAAATGCATTGGTTCCACACACGTACATCCTGTTATCATCCATCTTGTGCAAAATCTTGATGTAGTTCTTACACTGTGTCTGTTTTGAAAAAAGTAAAAACAAATGTGTCAGGTTGTAGGTATTTTCAATGGCAAATACTGCATTTACTTACCTCGGCCTCTTTTCCTTTATTGTGACAGTCATCCTCTTGCTGTTGTGTCACCTCCCATTTCACCTTAAGCAATATTGAAATATTCTTAGTGTCACTCTATATAAAATGAGTTTTATACGCAAAATGTAATATGTGTTCCTTTCCTGTGTTAGCAGTGACCATTGTAGCCTATTGTTTACAAAGGCAGTTCCAACAGTGAAGGCAAAAGAATGCCTGTAACATATGGCAGTCTATCAGTAACAAAAATTATTCAATTTGAGATACAGTTAAACCCTCAAATTATACATATTCTGGCCAAATTTTAAGTTAAAGTTAATTTGCATTTAGTGAATGACAATCTTTTAGCTGGAAATGACACAAAAAAGTAGGGCTGCAACTGATGATTATTTTAATAACCTATTAATCAGTCAGATTCAATCCAACTAACAAGAAAACACACACTTTCAATTTCCTCTTAGCAGCAATCCTTTTAAGAATGCATGAATTTATTTTTTCCCTCCACAAAATCATAGCAAAGGGGGCAGAAGTTTAAACAATCAACTGGCAAACTTCACAAACACGCCACTGCAAATCAACGAGTCACTGGCACAGACTGCTGCATGTGTATCACCAATAAATAATAAGAAATAACAAATAATCATATAATTATAATCAATTTGACTTACTTAATGTAACTAAAACTTACCACCTAAAGCAACTTACCAAAACTTTTCATGATATTTTATATCTGGGCAAAACTTTCCATGTTTAAAATTCTTCATACTCTTTAAGATACTGACATATGGAAATGCTTTAAATGCATAGATTAAAATGTTCTAAATTCTAGGTTCCCAAAGTTTGGGTACCCCCAGGGTACGCCAACTGTGATAGGGAGAATAATCCATCCATTTTCTATACAGCTTATCCACATTAGGGTCGCGGATATGCTGGAGCCTATCCCAGCTGACTTTGGGCAGTAGGCGGGGTACACCCTTGACTGGTCGCCAGTCAATCGCAGGGCAGACATACAAACCATTCCATGGTGCAAGGAGAACGGAGCAGAAAGGAGGCAGTGCCTGAAGTGGTTCACTGCTCTGTGTGCATCATATGAACCTATAAGTATGTTTGATGATTATTTTGTGCATTAGAGAGTTTAATCTTGAATATTTCATTTATATTGGTGTTCTGTTGATTGTATGTGTTTTTGTACTTTGGATACTGCTTTATAATGATTGTTAATTTTCCCCCCTTTAATTTGGTTATAAATTAATATGCGACTTAAAGCATAGCCATAGTGAGTGAACCAAAAAAGTGAAGTTCACTGTGGCCTAGTGGTTAGCATGTTAACTGCACACTCTGTAGATCAAGAATTGAAATCTGCTGGTATAAGCTCCAGTTTACCCGTGACCCTAAAAAGGACAAGTTGCATAAAAATATCTGATTTTCTGATTATATTTTGAGATATAATTTTACTTTATTTATTGTTTTTGTCTAGCTATTATTTTCCACCTCATTTCCTTACTAATGTGCTCTGAAATGCACTTTGTACATGCACACGTACTGTATTTTCTGGACTATAAGTCACTCTGGAATATAAATCGGCGCAGCCAAAATTGCACAATGAAGAAGGAAAAAAAACATAGGTTGCACTGGACTATAAAGGGGAAAAGGCAAGTTTTAGTAACAATAAAATAGAGAACAACAGGCTTCTCTGCCCTGTTGTTGTGTTGTACTCAGGGAAATTGTCAACCTTGGCTTGGAAGTCTGCTGGCAGTTTTTGCAACATCATTGTTTGTGGTCTGACAGAGAGGCGGTTGTGGTGCATGAAGCAACAAGGTCTTCCCGCAAAGTCATTTCTGGGTGGGAGACATAACTGCACTGTTGTAAGCCTCTCCCGGCAGCACCTTGTTCCAGCACCCATTTTTGAACAGTGATACCCGAGTGATATAAGTAGCATATACTGGCACACAAGCCAATGTCTCTCAGTGTGAAAAAAACATACATAAGTCACTCCAGAGTACATGTCGCCGGACCAGCCAAACCATAAAAATAAAAAAAAGTGCAACATGTAGTCAGGAAAATTTGGTACTATTTATATTTATGTTTAAAAACCTACCAAAAAAAACTTGGTTTGACTTTATAAATGTGCATCACAACCATGGAAAATTGCGTGTCCTGGGTGCACACAAGCTGAGAACCTCTACTCTTTTTTTCTATAAATTATCAAAGGTGCAAAGGATTATGGTAATTTCATTAACAAAATGGTAATTAAAATGTTTCTAAACGTCTTCCAGTCTTTTAGCACTTTCTTGTAGTATATCCGGTAAGAATATACACAATCATTGGTTTAGAAATTCATCTTAACTCAAAATTTGGCCAGTATATAATATGAATAATCCGAACTTGGTAGCCATTTCCCCCATCTTCTCCCTCAAGACATTTCCAGTGTGCAGGATAACAAGCTATTGTTAACATTTTCTTTACTTCTTTCTTTCAGGCTTGAAAGTCAATTCCCTAAGCCATAAAATCAGTAATTGGAATTTATGGGGTAGGGTTTGTTTCTTACAGAAGCTTGTTTCCTGCTGATGTCATAGATGTCAAGAGCATACACTGCCTCCTTGGCACCCAGCAGCAGCAGGCCCAGGTCCTCTCGCAACAACATGGTGGTATAGTTCGACATCCCCTCCTCGTGAAAGAGGTGAGCATTATCCCCTTTTAGAAACACAAGCTGTTAGGGTGGATGAACTCAGACAAATTTTATTTACAGTTAAAAATCCCACAAGGGCTTATGTTGTTGGTTGGCGACATGTCTCGCTTATTCTAACTTTTTCACATGGTGTACATATAGAATACCATACTGTATTTTTCCAATTTTTCTTTCACCTCATATTTGGTCCCAAATGCTGATTCTATGTAGATAAGATTTGATGATGTTATTGAGTGCTAATGTGAATATTTGTTAGTTAGATTTGTGCACAACCTCAAGATAATTAATGCTAGCAAACACGACATACTGTATAATCTTCTCCCTGCAAAACAAACTAACTGGTGGATGATGGCTCTGTATTCATTGAGTGCTTTTCATATTATGTTGTTCCTGTCTTAGTTTTACACAAAACCTAATAAATGATAGGTAAGATGTCTATAATATACGCATTGCTACTATTTACATCCATTCTCGTCAGTCACAGTAGGCTATGGTGAATGCACAACAATCCCTTTGCCGGCAGCCCAGGCTCTCCCTTTGCTTAAGGGCAGGCCTGTCATCTGGTTGCTAGTCTAGCAATACCCGGTGCATGTCTCTACAATGGATTAATCTCAGTTTTTATGGATGATTTTTAGGAGGCTTCTACCGGTGCAACCGTATCTCTCAGATAGCCGGTCATATCAGTTTATCATTCACAACCTAATATGTATACACGTATGTATAACCTTTTGTAAATATACTTTGTTATTTCATTCATATCGATAACATGATTATTTTTGTCTTAAACGTTTTTCTAAAAACTGGTGTAATATTTGAGGTTGTCACTTAGTCCTATGAGATTTTTTTGGTTTTTAATTAGAACAATTTAGAAGTCAACCAGCATCCACTCAAGTTTGGGGATTTGACTGTGTATTTTGTCACAAAGTGTTTCACACTGCAACAACACTCACTGTGGTAGGGCACAGATCTGCGGGGGACGCAGTCCAGTGGTGAGTCATCATCCAGCACCAAGGCCAGAGGTAGGAGCCAAAAAATGCTGATACAGAACAGTAGATACATGGCTTCCTTCTGTGAAGGCGATTGTATCGTATCGTTTCTGAACCAGTCAGTCATATGGTGGTAAAGGCAACTAGTGTCATCTGTGGCTCGATGATGTCTGTACTGACTGAAGGGCCCCTTTATTGGCCCCGCTCAGCAGGCAGTCCATGGTGCAATGGATGGCACAGACCAAAAAGACAGACCCCGGGAGGGCTGAAAGAAACAAAGGTGTACGAGCATCAAAATCTATTCACAAAGGAGCTGGAAAATTATGTATAGCAAAACCTGAAACAAAGGAGATGAAAAGAGAAGACACGCAACGAAATAGAAAGGCGGCAGTGAGCTAAAGTCAGAGCGGCAGTAATTCTGTCAGTGCCATAGTGATGTTAATGCAGGCCCATGAAAGGCATTCAGCAGGGTGCAGGGACGTCAACTTCAACTCTCCTGCAGCACTAACACACAATAAGAGATTCACAATAAACCAGCCGAGGCTTGGCAGACACGTGAGCGAAGAGTTTGCAACAGCACTTTTGCAACCCTGGTTTCACACATTGTGGCTATCCTTCCACATGAGCTTACAAGCGCAAGTTCCATTCTTGTTTACCTATCTGAGTACAGCAATCAGCCATGTTATTTCTGGTGTCTAGTGTGATCACTGCAACCTGTTGAGTGTGTGTGTGTGTGCTGGCATCTGTTCTGAGAGCTGCGCTGTAGCATGTCCGAGAATGCATTCTTGATAAAATGGTTTGCATTTTTCACCCCAAGGCCAAAGCCAGTGTCACTCAGCAGCAAAGTGCACACACATAAATGTAGCATCAACAAATAGCACTGATTTAGTGAGACAAATATACAGTACTACCCAGAAAATTAGAATACCCTAAAAGGGTTGTTGTATTACTGCAATTCAACTTAAAAGGTGAAGGTGAAGGTGAATGATTATTATATAATCCAATAATCATTGCAAATCAATATATTTACATTTTTTCATCCTTTGGATTTTGCTGATCAGGTCTTGCAGTTAGAAAAAAAATCAAATTTTCTGATTTTGTGGGTTTGTGGTTTTTATAAGCTGAAAATCTTAATCAGCAAAGTTAAAACATGGAACTGCTTGCGATGTCAATTTGCGTGTAATGGCTCAATAAAATTTGTTGGTTTCATCTTCAATGTTACATTGCCAAATATAAAAAACTTTTACTTAATATTCAAATTTTTCAAGTAGTACTATGCAGTCGTCCGTCACCACTTTTGCCACTTCACTAGCACGGTTTAAAAATATATATACTGTATAGCATTAAATCATTTGGTTATGTGGTAGAATACAGCCTATTATTCATAAAAAATATCCATATTGAAGCAAATTTGTTGTGTTTTTTTCCTAAATTAAGCATTTGTGAGCATAAAATACAATAAATAAAATAAGTCACAGAAATAAGGCATTTAAAAGACACTTTTGAAGACGCTGTAAAAGATATGTAGTATTCTACGATGGTCACTAGGTGTCAACAATTTTACTGTAATGTTATATAGACAACAAACACCAGACTCCTTTGAGGCTTTCTTATTTATATCTTAAATGGCTAACTGGGGTAATACCAGTGTAAAGGTGACGATAGTGGTGTTAGTTCATGTCTAGATACAACATCTGTAAAAACAAAGTGACAGACCAGGCTTCTACTGGTGTGTCTGTATTCATTTTGTTTTAAATTTGATGTTGTTTGATGGTCACGTTGACAGAAAACCCCAAAAAGCTGTCTTAAAAATCACCCCAGAGACCGCTTGCTTAAAAAACAAAACAAAATAAAAGACACTTGTTAATTGGGACACTCGTATGCCACGGTAGCACTGTATAAACGACAATTGAAAAATGCTGGCCTCTGTACCTTCTCTCTGGCAAGTCGTGACATACTCGGTGACAATTCCACTTCCAACAGCAGCTACAAAAAACTTTGGTCTTGTTGCGAGGGCCGTCTGCCAGGCTTTGAAGCTAAATTTACCAATCAAAATTCCCTTTTCTTTGTCCATTTCGACTCAATATTTGTTCCCGCTCGTGGCTCCAGTCACCGCTACTTCCTCAAACTACGGCGTGGACCGAGGGTCAAACAAGATGTTATATGAAGGTCAAATTGAAAAGCAAGAATTTAATGATAGCCAGACTACTACAACATTGTACTAGTAAGTCCAATTTGGTACATTGCTAAAAGTTTAAGTCATGTCAACTGAGGGTAAAAAGTAACTTATTTTTAAAAATATTGAGAAAACGTTACTTTTAAGTACAATTCTCAAACCAGATATTCTTTCAATTATTTGTATGAATTCCAGTGCATAATTCCCCCGTAGGTTCTTGTCCTTCCCATCATTCATGCACTATCATGAATGATAGTCACTCTATTTATATTTTTTCTACTCATTAATGAATATGACTCAAAATGTAGCAAAAGAGTTTGCTCCTGTCCACTGTCATCAAATAACATTTTTAGCATCCAATCCCTTTGTTGACAGTCCCTATACGGCTCACAGCCTCTAGGGGGCGTGTTTGCGCTGCACTTGGGGATTGATATGATACTGTGATGTACTCATCGCCCTAATGGTCCTCAAAGAATGTTTGCCGATTCCTGTGATATTTATTTATTGGCTCAATGTATATGCAGTTCCTTGATTAGTGAAGTTTTAAGTTAAGTACATACGTCAATAAGGCTAATAGTGTTTGTACTTAGCTAGTTTAGGGTTTTCCAGATTGACCCACATACAGAAATACACAAGGTGGCGCATTAATCCAAGAATGTGAGCAGTCGCCATTAACTTAATCGCTTACCTGCGCCTCGACACGCCCAACACCGCCCTCCGGTTCCACTGGACAACAAAAATAGTCCCCGGCACCTGTTTAAGATTTTCTTTCAGGCAACAAAATCACCTTTACTAAACATATCCCGCTACTCGAGGTGCGAATGGGCACAAAACGCCAAAAAAAAAGGTACAGGAAATGCAACAATAGCGAGATAGCGCGCGCAAGACGTTGCTATTTCCTGTCAAGACACGACGAGAGAAAAACTACTTCCACAAAAATTATTCTCTCAACAATCAGCTGGTATTCGTTATTGCGCAAAGGCGTCCGTCAGTCCCAGGGTGGAAAAAGAGTTTGAATATTCGAAGAGCTCCACCGTCTTCTTCCTGTGTCTTCTTGTCGGAGGAGCGTTGCGGCGGCGCAAGGTGGTGAACTCCGGGCTCCTTCAAGTCCACGCGCACACACACACACACACACACTCACGCGCCGTACACTACTATTGTGTGCGCGAGGAAGACAGCTGAGAAAGGATTGGGGGACGTTTTGTGGTTTGCCACCGCCCCACCTTCTTGACACAACATGCCCAAACAGGCGCGGGAGGCAAACGTTAGGACTGTGGGTGTGCGTCTGTGCCGTGGAAGTCATTGTTTTTGCAGGAATAAAAGTTGCACACAAACGGCTGCAGCATATGTAATATCTCAAGTCACTTGCCACTTAAGTACACGTGCACAATCTCATTAGAAGCAATACAAGAGCTGCATGCAAATGTATTGTTAGAGAAGTGTCGAGCAATTGCTAATTTGTGGTTGCAAAATATAAAATCACTTCGTTTTGTTGGGAGTAATTTACTGAAAAATTTTATAGCATTTCTAATCAATTGTTGTTATCATATGCAAATTATAACCACAATTTTCTTTTTCAGATATTTTTTGTTGGCCGTGAGTTAACTGAAAAATGATATGAGTTTATTTCACACCTCAGCTATTTACAGGAGGTTGTCAGGTAAGGTTGATAACCTTGCATCAGAGAGGAATAACATCCAATTATCATTTGTATCACATTGTTAGTAAGCATTGAACAATCTGTAGGCTATTTTCGTCTACTAATGCCTGAGAACTCACAAAAATCATTTTAGCAGTGTCTTGTATTTTCTATTAAATGTGCAAACACTCTGCACACTACATTGGAACCTCAGTTTTGGTTATTACTGCATTCTGAAAGGTCAGACCAACCCTGAAATGTGCATAAACTGAAAAAAATGTTTCCCATATAAATCTCCTATCCTGTCCAGACACCCAAAAATGTTAACAAAGTACATTTTATACAGTATTTATAATAGTTATAGTGCAACATTATAGTGTTGAGGTGTAACTTCTCATTACAGTTGCTGCCGTATGATACAAACATCTTTGAATGTTGTGATCTTTTATTGAGCCCTTTAGCGACATCAATTTCCTTGATTGTTTTTTTCTTTGCCAGTGTGGTGACCCACAATAGCTAAAGGCATTCCCCAAGGAGTTATACCTTTCTGGTTAATGAGTGTGTCTCAGACTAAGCCATAGCTGACGTGCTGTTGTTTCCTCATTAAGTGAAGAATAAACTGTTGATGTATCCCTGCGGTCTGGCGGTGGTAAACTACATCTGTAGCTACAGATGTAGATCATAGACTGGCACAAATCTGGTTGCCAATTTGTGTCAACGGGCTCCTGAACAACCACCCGACATTCAATCACATTTATGTGGGCTGCACTGGAGGCAAAATGAGTAAAATGTATTGTCCCAAGACAAAACAACAGTGGCTGGGATAGAGAAAGCTGGTTACGAACTACCAACCCTTCTGTTTCTGGACGACCTGCTTTACCTGCCAAGGCACTGCCACTCTCTGCTTCAAATTCAGATATCATGCTGCTATTTACTGTAATGACAAATTACCATGGAAGGTTGGAGACCCCTTCTTGTCATGGCTGGAACCTGCCATTAAACCAAAAGAAGAAGATGATTGTGTACATTTACACAGGATGGAACTTATGTTGATGTAAACTTCCTGTACATTTTGCCAAGATGAGTCATTCTTGAATTCAGTCAATGCTGTTGTGTCTTTGGGCAAGACATTTCATCCACGTGTGGATTCTTCACTGACCTAATGCCAGATCCAGTCTGGGCACTACTCTCTGGTTCAGGGGTCTCAAACTCGTGCCATGGAGGGCCGAGACGCTGCAGGTTTTCTTTTCAACCAGTTTCTCCAGCAGTTGATTTTAATCGATGAGCACCTTCCCTCAAATTGATGGAGGTGTTGATCATTAAAATCCCCTGCTGGAAGGAAAACTTGCACCCCTGCGCTAGTTGATGAATTTCACTGTATGTTCTATATGAGATAAATAGGGTTTAATTATTGTTCTCATATAAATTCTTTTAAGCTTTCACAACTATTAGTACAGTCATGTGGTGTTTCCATTTTGCAGTTTATTTTCAAATAAGTCAATTTTGATCTGTACTGCCAATATTTCTATAATATTGTAAATAAATGTTACATAAAAAAAACTAGAATACATAAAAATTTTTGAGGCATGTTTTGTAGTTCCAAAAATGAAAAAAGGAAAACAAATTGCACGCATGCAAAACAATTTAATGCCCTTGATATCTCACAAAAACATGTACAAACTTTTAACTGTTAAAAAACAAAACAAAAACATTTTCAGTCATGTCGTTAGTAAACTACTTAGTCAAACACTCTGTCACACACTTGATTTGATGGTACTGCCCAATTTATTTTGCGTAATTAATTGGTCATGTAGACACCCTCTGGTGTTCCAAAGTCGAGTTAGGGCAAAGGAAAGGGTGTGGCATAAATAATTGAAACTGCAATACTGTAAAGCCTAAAGGCACAACACCCAAACGTGTACTACTACTGTAGTGCAGGTTTGTTCCTTATAGTTTATTCCGCTAGGAGGCGTCCTTGTGTGTAAATTATGTTGTTGTTCTTGAAAAGAAGTACAGTTGAAGACACCTGGGATTTTCAGGCACCCTTGGTGAGTCACAGCAGAATGCACGCACGCACAAACACGCACACGCAAGGAGGAAGAAGGAAGTGAAAAATTAAAGGTGTCACACAACACAGTATGCATTCTGTGCTCACTGGCAGTTCAGCACACAAACATTGGTTCTTAGAAATAGCACCAGGCTCAGATGCTGGTCCCCACTTGTCAGGGTTTTAGTTATTGTGAGGAAAGCTTTTGTGCTCAGTAAACAGTAGTTTTTGCAGTTCAAGTATGAAGTCCAGTGTGTCCACACCATCACACAAGCCCAACATCAACAACAATGACAACTATGACACAGTGGCTGCTTGCAGCCTTTTGCGTTCCACCTTGCAAGGCACAGGATGAATACATAGCTGCTATGAGAAGGGGTTTGGCACAGGAGTCGCGTCCTTTCATGAGTATGTTACTCCTGGCTGGCTCGTCTCTTCTCCAGCTTCACTTTCAGCTCCTCATTGAGGGCTGCAGGACGGACAAAAGGGAAATGAGGGTCAGACTTGAACAATGAGTGGACAGCCACTGCAGCACTCACTTTGTGCAAGAGGGGAAGGGGACAGGATGAGTCTTCTCATGGGGTTGGTGGGCGAGGCAGGCACTGATGAGGTCAGGATACGGCGGTCCGGGACGGGAGATCGAGACAGGGGGCTGCTGGGCCAGTGATCTGCATCAGGAATATTTTTGAAATGTCATTGCTCGATTTCAGTCGGTTGATTTTATTTGCACAACACTTATGTTTTAGCTCCCGTCACGCACGAGAATTTAAAGATTTAAATACAGTAAAACTGCACAAAACTGTGTATTGTGACCAGCCTAAGGCACACCTGTGCAATACTCATGCTGTTTAATCAGCATCTTGACATACCTCGCCTGTGAGGTGGACGGATTACTTCGGCAAAGGAGAAGTGCCCAGGTGTACAGATTTAGACAGATTTATGAACAATGTGACAACGCAGGTTTCGTGACAATGCAAAAGGTTTTAGAACTTTGATTTGAGCTCATGAAAGATGAGAGCAAATACAAAAGTGTAAAACTTACCTTGCTTTGGTGGCAGTGCAGGAGCCTTTGGCAGGGGGCTGGTTGGTGCAGTGTGGAGGATCCTTTCTCCGTTCTCATCATTGGCAGAAACGTACGCTGAGGACACAGATAATGATACTTAAGAGGGGGAAAAAAAAGGACGCTGTTTTGTGATGTACTGTATATACTCACTGATATTCTCCTCATAAGGTTCTTCTAGGAGAAAAGGTTGCAAAGTTCCAGCTGTCTTCTCCACCAGGGCGTCAATAACATCATGAAGAGTAGCACAAGGAATCTGCCAGTAGAAAACTTTTTCTTATCCCTCAAACCCCTTTGTAAAAGCTGGTATTTGTCTGCCTTGTTTCTGTGTCAGTGTTCTGTATTAACAAAGATTTCTCCTAGCCATTAAACCAAAAAGTCAAACTCTAAATATAATGTTTACAATTAAATCCAATTAATTACATCTATGCCATTATCATAAAATACATAATCAAAATTCTAACAATTACTGTATCAATGAGCAATTCTTTTTTAAAAGATCATTAAAAATGAAGACTTGGAATCATCATAAAGGCATATCCTAATTGTTTATAACTCAAATGTTATATTCAAATAGATTTTTTAAATGAAAAAACATATTGTAATGTACTTTTAATCCAGCTACAATTCCACTTTTACAACAACTTAACTTACCGGATTTTCTACATCAATCACATAGCCACCCTGGTCCCTCTGTGTTACACGGTAATGTCTGAACACGGACCTGGATGGAGCACAAAGTCAAAATCACCAAAATGCATAAAGTTGTAAAGGTAGTGTTTTGTTTGCGCAGCAGATGGTCATACCCGTTGAGGTCCTGTCGAGTGGTGACAGCCAGTGAGCTTCCATCTCTTCCAGGTCGCAGCAGCATATTGCCGCAGTCTGGGTGTCTCTCCAGGAGGACTTCGGCCTCTGTACGTGACACGGGGCGAAAACACCTGCGTTCACACCCAACCCATGCATGTCAATGAACACAGCCATAGTAATGGTAGCATACAGCTCACATCACAGTAAAATGCAACGTATGAAAAAAGGTAATGCATTAAGCAATGCAGTTGTCCCTCGCTACATTGCGGTTCAAACTTATTCAAATTCCAAATGAAAATTCAAACAAATTAATAAATGATCACATGTTTTCATGGTTGCGCCTATTATTAGTGAAAAAATATTGAGAGACAATCATATGTGGTATTCTGATCACTAGGCGTCAGTAATCTTACATTAATTAGACATTACTTTAGATTACATTATTTTAACACTGCAAGGAGCCAGCCATGGCATATCTGACACTTCTCCCATTCCATGTGGAAGTGGTATGTTTTTGGCTTCTAACTTTGTTCCTCTTCCCTACGCTGTTTGAAATACTAACTTTAGAACAAATAAAGTGGAGGTTAACTATTTAGCCCGTTTGCTTGCTATCTGTGGCGGCCGTCTCGTGTGTCCCAGCAGTGACCCCATAGCCTGTGCATTAGTGTTGCGCAATGTGGTGTAAACAAATAGTTTTTCCTACAAAAATGAGTTAATCAATAAATGATCGCTGTTGTGTGGTTGGCAGGGGCTATTATTAGTGAGAAAATGTTCAAAGACAAGTTATTTGTAATATTCTGGTCACTAGGCAGCAGTAATGTTACACAGAGATGTTACCTCACATTACATTACCTTCACACAACATGGAGTCAGACATGATAGAGTGAAAAAAAAGTTCTCCTCTCTTTCTATGTGGAAGTGGTACGTTTTTGGCTTCTTACATTGTCCTTCCCCACTCCGTTTGAAACAATTTAGAAAAATTACATTGGAGAGGCTAACTATTTAGCTCGCTAGCTTGCTATGCTAGCGGCAGCCGTCTCTTATGTTCCGGCAGTGATCCCGTGGTCTGCATAATGTAAGGTGTAAATAAAGAAAATGTCTACAGGGCTCTAACAATGGTAAAAAACATATTTATAAAGTCAAACAGTTTTTCCTATAGTCTAACTACAAAAAATATTAATTTTATTAATATTAAATTATTGAAATTAACTTATCACAGCCAGGCCGAATGAGGAACGATTGTAGTGCTATACAATGGCACTGGTCTTCTGAATACTAAATCGTATTAGAATGAGTGGATGTACAGTATATTAATAAAAAAAAAACGAAGGAGAACTTACGGGGGGATTTCTCCTACTAGAGGGACAGAGAGAGGTGAAGGTGGTGCTCGTGTTGGGGTGCGACTTCTCCGCCTGGATCTTTCCTTGTCCACGACCTCCTTCAGAATCTGGAGCTGACCAGGCAGCAGCGTGAGGTTTGACGGTACATTCAGCTGTGGTTCAACAGGAGCGAAGAAGGCGTTACACAATAAATTACAGGTAAGCTGTTAAAATTCATAAGTGGGAAAAGAATGCTTACATCTGTGACAGAGTAGAGAAACCCCTTCCACAGTTCCCTTGATTCCAAGTTGGGTGCCTAGAAAAAGAGTAAAAGATTAAACAATGATATCTCAGAGGTTCCCCGAGAAGAATGCAGACTAGGAACCTTCAGAAAACCATTCAAATCACATAATTTTACTCCCACTCTCAAATCTTAAATATTTATTCTGCTTTATTCTTAGTCTGAACTATACATTTTTTTAACTTTGTGAAATAGTTGTATGTTTACACTACATTTGTCATAATAGTGCACACATTAACTTTACCAAGAAACATTTAAAAAAACTTTTAGAAGTGCAGAGTGGAATATTTGGGGTGATGTGATAGAGACTTTGACATATCAAAAAATTATAACATTGATTTTTTTAAGTATTATCTTTTTATGTCCCCATTTTAAGACCGTTGATACCCATCCATCCATCCATCCATCCATCCATCCATTTTCCTCTGCTTATCAGAGTCCGGGTCGCTGGGGCAGCAGGCTTCACTAGGGAAGTCCAGACTTCCCGGTCCCCAGCGACCTCTTCCAGTTCCATCGGGGGGACACCAAGGCGTTCCCAGGCCAGCTCTGAGACATAGTCCCTCCAGCGTGTCCTAGGTCTTCCCGGGGGCCTTCTCCCGACTGGGCATGCCCGAAACACCTCACCAGGGAGGCGCCCGGGAGGCATCCGGACTAGATGCCCGAGCCACCTCAACTGGCTCCTCTCGATGTGAAGGAGCAGCGGCTCTACTCTGAGCTCCTCCCGGATGGCCGAGCTCCTCACCCTATCTCTTAGGGTGAGTCCAGCCACCCTACGAAGGAAACTCATTTCCGCCGCTTGTATCCGCGATCTCATTCTTTCGGTCATGACCCATAACTCATGACCATAGGTGAGGGTGGGAACGTAGATCGATCGGTAAACAGAGAGCTTTGCCTTCCGGCTCAGCTCTCTCTTCACCACGACGGTCCGGTACAGCGACCGCATTACTGCAGACGCTGCACCGATCCGTCTGTCGATCTCACGCTCCAACCTTCCCTCACTCGTGAACAAGAACCCGAGATACTTGAACTCCTCCACCTGAGGCAAGACCTCACTCCCAACCCGGAGGGTACAGTCCACCCGTTTCCGACTGAGAACCATGGCCTCGGATTTGGAGGTGCTGAGTCTCATCCCAGAAGCTTCACACTCAGCTGCAAACCGCTCCAGTAAACGCTGAAGGTCACAGCCTGATGAGGCCATAAGGACCACATCGTCTGCAAATAGCAGAGACGAGATCCTAAGGTCACCAAGCTGGACTCCCTCAACACCTTGACTGCGCCTAGAAATTCTGTCCATGAAGATTATGAACAGAATCGGTGACAAAGGGCAGCCTTGGCGGAGGCCAACGTTCACCGGAAACAAGCTCGACTTACTGCTGGCAATGCGAACCAGGCTCCTGCTTCGATTGTACAAGGACCGAATGGCACGTAGAAGCGGACCATCAATCCCGTACTCCCGGAGCACCCCCCACAGGACACCACGAGGGACACGGTCGAATGCCTTTTCCAGGTC
>QODF01000031.1:1138846-1260230 GCA_024372805.1 Oostethus manadensis | reverse complement strand
GGTGGTGGGTCTGCGGGGGGGAGTTCCCGTGTGGCTTCTTCGGGGTAGGCCCGGCCAGGTCCCACGGGTGAAGACCTGACCACCAGGCACTCGCCTGCGAGCCCCTGCCCCAGACCTGGCTCCAGGGTGAGGCCCTGGTATCCCACGTCCGGGCGAGGTGCGGTCACTCCTCTTGTTTTTTTTCATAGGGGTTGGCCCTTGAGACCCAAAAGGGTCAATTCAGAATATATGCTATAAAAAACGAAACACAGTGGAACCTTGGTTTTCAAACACCCCAGATTTCATCTATAATCTTTTCCTGTGTCGTTTCACAATATTAAGTGCCCAAACAAGGTAACCCATTCATTGTTTAGGCATTTTTTAATTGCTAAATGGCCTGCCATGGGGCCAAAGAAATTTGCAAGTGCCAGCAATTTGACAAACAATGTGAGAAAAATGATCTTACCAGGAATGTATGAAACAATAAGTTCCATCCATTTGTCATTTATAATTACAGTTAGTCACGCATTGTTTTACAGATGTAAAACTATAATCATTCTCTATATTTAAAAAAATATATATTCTGGGGTTTCTGGAACAGATTAATTGGATTTACATTATTTCCTGTTGGAAAAGTTGCCCAAGTTTTTGTCGGGCCTTGTGGAACAAAAACCGAAGTATTTCACTGTATAATTTATTTTTAAGGCTTAAATATTTAATTAGCTTCAATCCTAATCAGAATGAACATATGTTTATGTATTTTATTATTTATTTACATTAGTGTATCTGGAGGTGGATGTGTCATTTCTGTTGCCATAAAGTGATACTGGACACAAACACTCACACATGTACATAAAACCTTCAAGAAGGTCACGATGAGAACTCTTATAATCAATTAACATCAACACAGGGTAATAAACTTACAATACTTAAAAGTGAAAAAGTGGCTAAAACATCCCAGGTGCGTCCGTGAAGGGTTAACCCAGGAAGTACATATGTCCATGTACATGTGTGCAATATGGAGGACATTACTGTTATTCTGGTTTCTCCATCCTTCATGCGCAGGATGAGTCGGGCTGCCTCCAGGTTTTTGTCCCGGCTGCAATCGTCCTTCAAGGAAACAAATCCATTGAGGTCAAGCTTCTCCACATGCTGCAAAACACACCAATATATCACGTTTGGATTTGAAAGAGACTACACCAAAGTGTTGACCATATGCATCTTACATGAGTGTCCCTGGCATTATTGAAGAAATACAAAGCATTCCCACACAGACATGTCCACAGACGCCTAGGTGCCTGCCACATAGGGGAGGGAAAAAGAGTAGCATCTGGTTATTGGAGTTTTTATTCCATTCATCTAATTTCCTGCCACAAGGGATGGATGTGGGTGGGCAGCAGCTGCTGTCAATGGGTCCCTGCATTAGCCTGCACCTGAGCCTGGCTCAAATGACAAGTCCTTAGCCTGCAGTAAAAGCAACCTAATGAGACACCGGTGGTCCACTGAGGTGGTGGCTACCCCCTGAGGGGGCGGGTACCCCCTGTGTCATCACAATGCACGTACGATAATATCCTTGGCTTTAAGACATCGATACTGTCACAATGACTACAATGTTATCCCTGAGAGCAGAGAGGATTCGATCCCTCCAGTTAATCATGACACATTTCAGTGCATCCATACGAAAATGGAGTAGTTGAAAACAAGACTGGCAAAACAAAACCAAAAACCCGTGCTTGTACCAGGGTTAATCGCCGCGCCCATTCCAGCACAACAGGGGCTTTGTCAGCTCGGTGCGGAATGATTGGGCTCCACCGGGACGCAGGCGGATACCACTAGCAAAGCACGACATGCACCGACCACAGCCAACATGGCACCTGCAAGACATGCAAAGGCTGAGCCTACCTTTTCCTTTGGTCCTCGTTTCTCCAGGTAGCCTTCGTAGTAGCAGGGCGGGAGCTGAGCGCGTGATCCGCCGGGTCCAGGGCGCTGCTTAACGGGTGCAGCCGCCATGAGCTGTAGCTGGCTGAGCACCACCACCACCAGAGGACAAAGGGGCGCAGAGTCCGGCCAAGGGACACGCCTCCCCTCCCGAAAGTACCGTGGCAATAAACCAACAGCTGGCTGGTGGGGCATGCTGTGTCTGGGAGAGGTGGGGGTCATACAGATGGGGGGCTGTGCAGATCATCCATTGCTTTGGAAGGGATACATGTCCATGCACTGCATTCATTGAATCCTACAACTGTCGATAGACCATAAAGTATAACAGACAGCCCAAAAACATTACATAGAGTGTATTGTATACTGCCTCCCAAAATCCTAAAAAGACTGACTGTCCTAAAATAAACACACAGAGTATTATATGACACTACATTTATTTGAAGAAGCAGACAACCTCCAATCCCTTTACATACACATACAATAAAACCAATTTAATAAAAAATCCCAAAGAGGTATTCACATATACTCAAGATAATCCAGGACAATCCCACTATTAGTGTCCCAACGTGTCACAGTTACCAAATGAAGATATTTCTTAGACAGATAATACAATAAAGTTGGTGCATGCAAAGAGGTTCAGGTAATGTACTAAAATAAAGCTTTGATAACACTTCCTTCATTAATTCTGACATAGGTATTAATGACGTCACACAATTTAGTGGCGCAGTAAAGGCTGGTCACAGCATTTAGACCACTGTGACTAAGCTCAACACAAAAATTGTATGAAGCCCTTTGTTCCAAGACATTATTTATCTTCAACAACCCTCTCCTCAACTTCTTCGGATTTAATGCAACGAGGCAAGTAAACACACACCTGAACCATGTAGCACAGATGCACAGATGACAAGCCTCCCTCCTTACCCTTAAATAAAACAAATGCCATAGGAGGCATGCAAACATAACATTGAGATGCGTATACTACTACAACAATGAGGAGATTATTTCAGCGATGGATGCCAGAGCTCCAAAAGACCCCATGGGATTGGGATGGGGGCAGATAATGAGAAAGCGGGTTGAGGTACGGGGGGGGGGGGGGGGGGGGGGGGGGGGGGGGGGGGGGGGGGGGGGGGGGGGGGGGGGGTGAATACAGAGGAGGGGGGAGGGCATAATCCGCTGCTGTGCGTCTTTCCCTGCTGAAAAGACCTGTCTGTTCCACTCAAGCTTCAAATAGTCATGGAAGAGTTGAGTGGGGCGGTCTAACAAGGGGATCATCACTGCGAAGAGGACAAAGTTGACATTTTGGGCAAAAGAGCAGACCCTCATAGCCTGCGGTAATGGGCGTAACCAAAGTGAAAACTATTATGTACAGCGCTTGCTTAAGTTAGTAAACTCTGTACACAATAGATGAGGGAATGCATTTTCTGTCAGTTTGTACAAAAAGCCCCCCCCCCAATACTCAACAGACAAATTAACATGCTCCTAATTAAAGATTAAATACAAAAAACCTAGCATCGTTACAAAAAACGAATCATAGAAAGAACATTCACAAACACATGCTAGGAGTCCAGAAAACATAGTAAGCGACACTGCCAGCAGCATCAGTGGAGCCTGAGAAAACACGGGAGCTGAAGCATGGATGTTTTGCTGTTATGCTTACAATTTACCCAGAATATTTTCCATGATTGGATGTCATATGGGCAAAATCAAAGCGTGTTCCTTGGATACTCAGTGAATACATTTTGCAGTATTTTGATGCACCGTTTTGAAATGCATTTTACGTAGGTTGGCCAGTTATTTGGGAAATAACATCGAAACATATTTTATATGGATTATTTCGCCCACATTATCATTAGTGTTTAGCACAGCTCATCTAATGAGATAGTGGTTCACGCGGAATGAATAAACACAGCCACCAGGTGGCAGCAGAGGATTCGCTCAAACGGCTGCAAAACACCAATCGCCCATGTGAGGTGAAGAAACATGACGTCTGTAATTCCAAAGTGTGCATAATAACAAAAAGGTGCTATTCAGATTTCAGTGAAAGTGTATGTACATTTTAGTGTTGAGGATACTGGCAAGCTTCCAGAAAGAATTATCTCAAGTGACTGTGTAGTCGTGTAAAAAGTGCACAGGTGCATATGGGTTGAAGACCTGGAGTGTGGGAAGTGCAGCCAAATGGCTCTTGAACCTGTTTGTTTTTAAAAATGAACTGAATCTTCCTTGATATTTAATATAATGTTATATTAAACCAAATGGTTTCTAGATAGCAGAACAGGCAGATGTAATGAGATGGGTAGATTTTCCACAAATATGTCGCTTGTTGGGGTAATAATTGTCTCACAATCCCTGTTTTATCCTGTAGGCTGTGTTCACTGTGGCAGTGGAACGACCACTTCAACGTAGTTGTTGGGGAAGTATCCCGTCTTGCCACGAAGCTTTCCCTCAAACCAGTTCTCATCGATTTGACTGACCATGGTTATGATGTCTCCCTCGCGAAAGCCCAGCTCGTGCTCGTTCTCGGGGTCAAAGTCGTACAGAGCTTTACAGCATGGCTCAGACGCTGAAACAAGACAAAGTGGGGCAAAGTGAAGCAGGAGAATATATTGACAGTTTCCTCCTGACAAGATAAGTATCGACACAAAAAGATTTCATTAGAAGGTGTGCGTGACCAGCATGTTTCCATCAAGAGAAACCAGGAGTTGTTACAACCAATACTGCTGTAAGTCAAACAACACCAACATGTTACATAAGTACTTGTTTAGTTGTTACTTCCACCAAGGAGGTTATGTACAATATACATTGGCTTTACAAACAAAGAAGCAAGCCTACATCTTTACATATAAGGAATTAAGCAATCAAATTTAGATAGAAAGGAACGATGACATCAATGGAAGGAAATTTGCTAGTTTTGATCCAGATTGGCAACCTTGGTGGATGCTTTGCTAATAACAATATGACTGTAATGACAATGAAGTGTTAATTTCTGGTGAGAACAATTAAGTGATGAGAAAACCCAGAAATTTCAGTAAAGAGGCTGTCAGATGCATACAATCAAAAAACAAGATCTGTTTAATTGATGAATTTACAATCTTGCAAAATAGGAAGAAAAAGCGTGGCATTTAAAAGAGTGTATGTCTCTGCAGCCTTCACTATAGTCGAACAACACATCATCCTTTTCTGGCTCACTCACATGCTCTGTTCTTGACTGAATTTCTTTGGAAGGATGAACCTGGATGTGGTGGAGGTACTTTGTGTTGCAGGAGAAAAGACTCATCAGTCACATAAAAAATAGGTGTATGCATTGCATTTCAGTACAATTACCAGGTGTGTGAGATGGGTTTGTCACAGTTGACGAGTAACCTCCGTTGAACTGCTCGGCATCGCCATAGTCAAAGGATGGTCTTGGCTTGGGTCTGTATTCTCGCCTGGGTTGGAACTGACTCTCAGTCACCCTGCATGAAATTTTTACAAGGAGAATGCTTTGAGACTTGTTAATTTATAATCATTCACACATTTAATGCACCACAGAAAATTCACTTCAATGTTAATGGAAGAAAAATATTGAATCTTGACACCTAATACATAAAATAAAAGATCACTAAAAAGCAAGATATGTGATCTACTTATGTACTGTATTATTCACCTCATGTAAATACCTGGTAAAAAGAGAGGAAACCTGCTGAATTATGTTGAGCGACCACAGGGTCCAAAAACAGCCACAGTACTTACCTTGTTTTCAGTTTTAGAGAAAGGTTCTCAAGAATCTCTGTGGCAGACCTGTGGTACTGCAGCAGAGACTCGACAAAAAAGGACAGCTGGGTCACCTGCTCCACCTACAGATGAACAATTACAAAGATTTACACACCTTCGTGAATCTTAACACTGAAATTGGGATTACAAAACTGTTTTTTTTTTATAACTCTGTTCTCCAATACATAAGTTATACACAGAGGCTTGCCTAACAAAGCCTGAAACAAACAAGAAATCCTATTCTATTACATACTATTAAATGATACAATCAAGAGTACTAATAGTACTGTAGGTACAAAAGTGTCACACTTGAATTCACACAGATCTGATCTACACTGGCACACAACAGTTTATAGTGGATTTTTGCAGATTTAAAAAATTAAAACATTACATTATCAGTGGGAGAACTCTCCATTTTTGCTTGTAATCTCCATAATTTGGTCGTTCAGTGGTAGAAAACCCATGTCATTTGCCTTACATTGGTAAAGCTTGCACTGGACTACAACTTTAACTTGCTTGAGGTAATTTCTTTATATCTAGTGAATGAGCTTAATACAGAGTTTCTACGGATTTGACATTTCACAATTCCGTACTTTTTCCAGACTAAGTAAAGAGATGTGTATCATGTCAATAAATTTTTGAAATAATGGATGTCAAAATACAGTGGAACCCCGGGTTATGAAATTAATTTGTTCCAAAAGGATTTTTGCAACCCGAACAACTTAACAATTTAAAATGAAAATTGGCTAATTCGTTCCACTGACTCATTCAATGGAAAAAAACATTGTCCTGCACATTTAATACTGTACAAATAACCAGTATTGTAATGCAAATGTAATAATGTAATAATAAAAACTGAAGTAGAATGTATATTGAGTTAAAATTCTAAAAGTTTCTTACCTTTAAAATGCAGCGAAGTGCAGTACAGTACAGTACTAAACTGGCAGCGATAAACCAATCAGAGAAGATTACGTAATACATACGCTGGCAGCGATAACCCAATCAGAGAACATTACATCATATGTACACTTCCGCCATGTCTCCAGTAGGTATCCTACCCGTATGCTGCAAAACAAAATTTTTGCCGGGAGAGTTGTGCCACCATACCTATGTGAATGGATTGTGGATGCCTTGGCTAAGGTATCTGCTTTATCTTTTGTCCGAACTTTCACAAAAGCCGGCATCATTGCTGAACAGCCGACTGACAAGACTGTCGGCCGACGATGAAGACAGGGAACCCGGCATGGTTATAGGCAAATTTGCCCAGCTGTGCAAGTCAGATGCAGAAGATGGATTTGTGGGAGAAGAGTGATTAAAAATACAGTGAGTGTATTGTTAAATAGTCAAATAAAGTTAAACTAAATGCACTCTTTTGCTTCCGTTGCCTTTTTTGGCTGTATATTTTAGCATGTGGCTTAAAATTCACTAAATCTGGAAAATTTCGGAAAAAACAAGTTTTGGTAAGCTCTACAAACGTTTGTAACGCGAATTAATTTTTGTAAGCCGAAGCAAAAAAAAAAAAGGTATTTTCGTATAACGGATTTTTCGTATCCCGGGGTTGCACTGTATTTAACAAAGTCTGCATTTTTTTGTCCATTTGGGATCTAACAAAACTAGTCTTTATAATTGGGCTTTTTAAGCCAGTTGCAAGGAAATGTATATTTGCCCATTAAAATTTCTGTCTAAGATGGGGACAGTTGTGTGCAGACATCACCTGTCCGTTGAAGCAGCAGTAAAACTTGACGTCTAGACGGGCCTTAACATGGGTTGGAAGAGGATAAGAGCAGAGGGAAGGCCGTTCAACTTGTCAATCTTCCTAAATGTTTTCAAGTATATGTCGCCTACTGTGTGGCCTCATACAAACATTTTAGCTGCACTAGCAAACGTCTAAGAATAACAGATCCATTCAATTATTTTTTTGGTCGTACTTCTTATCTTTTAAAAAAAAGAGAATAATTAGCAACAGGAGGAATGACAAAAAAATAAATTCCGGGTAATAGTTTTATGCACAATGAAATGATAGCTAGGCAAAATACTGCAAGGTTCGAGGTGCTCAATTAAGCGTTTAAACCGGACTTTTACTCACCACTGACAGGGGTATGTCATCTTTTCTGTTATAGCCAATGACTTCTTTTCATTATGTGAACGTTTCTAGTGTAATGCTGCTCCAACTGTGCAATGGGTTTGGTCATATTAAACTTTTCAGCTTTTGTGCCACCAGTAAAAAATACACACGGTTAAAATCACTTCTACTAGTGCACGCTGTTGTGATAACATGAGCTCTTCAGACAGACGGTCGCTTCTGGGCAGACATGCTAGGGCGGAGTCTGGAATGGACTGCTTGTATATTCAGTGCCAATAACGGACATTATTTATGCAGGCCGATATAATCCGAATCTCATGTTTTTTGGCCGACATCGACCCGATATCAATATCGGATCGGGACCCTCCACCTGGAACAGTGGTTTTCAAACTGGGGTGGCCCGGCGATATGACAGAGGGGCGCGGGGCAACCAGAAACACTTTTCAATATTGCCATAATTTTCGGGTGGGGGGGGCGAGGAAAATCATTTGACCTCCAAAAGGGGGAACTGCAAAAAAAGTTTGGGAACCACTGACCTAGTATAAATTTAAGTATGTAAATGTTATGTAAATTGATGTTACGTACAGCAGCACCATAGACACATACCAGGCTTGATTAAAGTGTCAAAAATTGCCATTTTTACGGGCGTCTGCTACGTGTCTACGGGATCTACTATAATTTGCTGTGATGTAGAACAACACACAATCATTCGAGAGGTCTTGCTAATGTTTCACTCCACCATAGCTACACATTTCAATTTGAGGCAGTCCAGCTGTTCACCACTGCAAAGCACATATCTCTTTAAGCAACTACGCATTATCACCTTTGTAAATGCACAGTGTGGTACTCTTGCAAGTACGCATAATGTTGATTTCATTGACTGCAATGACCCGCTGCATTGTTATAGTCACATCAAAACCATCTGTGAAACAACAGTTTAGTTCAGCTATCAGATAAATGAGCCATAACCGACCACAAACAGCAGATTTTGTGTACAAAAATATGTAGTAGTCATCCCTCTTTTAGCACGGTTAATTGGTTCCAGACTTGACCGCGATAAGTGAATTTCTGAAAAGTAGGACTCAATTGATTACAATTTTTAAAATATTTTCGTAGTTAGGGCATAGAAAACCTGTTCATGACTCTCTAAATTTCAACATTATTAGAGCCCTGTAGACATAAAATAACACCCCTATAGTTACATTTAGAACATTACACAAACAACTGTCGCTAGCATAGCAAAGCTACCAAGCTAACAAGTTAGCCTGTCCAATTTAATTATTCTAAAACTTAAGAAAGTGTTTCAAACAGAGTGGGGAAGATGGACAAAACAAGAAGCCAAAAACGGACCAATTCCATACAGAATGGGAGGAGAACTTTCCCCCCCACACTCTATCATATCGTACATGCCTTGGCTGGCTCAATGCAGTGTAGTGTGACAAAACATCATTTATTGATTAATTTTGGAAAAACGCTATAAAGTGAGGGAGCGATGTTGGAACCGCGATGTAGTGAGGGACCACTGTACTTATACAACATGCACATTTTAAGCCTCGTCCAGACGAAGACGATCCGAGGCTTTAACGCACAAATACTTTACCAAACCTGCGCAACATCCAAACAAAGACGGCATTTTTAGGGTCTGTGAACAAACTCTTTTGAAACCAGGTCCCAGAGATGAAAGATTTGAAGACGCCATTTACGCAGCTTTGTATTTACGGCCTCGCCCCAGCTTCTATGAAAACGCTTGCGTCATAGCTGCACCCCCAAATGCACATGCACTTAAAACTCAAACGCGAAAACAACAATGGCGCCGTAAAGTGTTGTTTTGTCCTGCTGATGCTAGTGAGCCTATTGTCGCTATTGCAACAAAATCTGCTTCTCCTTTTGTTTTCTGGCTTTTTAATCCAGTGTGACTCGAAGCGACAGTTCCACTTCATTGTTGGTCCAGTTCGGCCACTCGTACTTTCCGCCATGTTTTTTGTTTACAGGTCTTTTGTGTCACAGCGCCACTAACAGGTTTGGCATATGTGTTACATAGTTTTCACTTGTTTTGAGTACATTCATATGGTTGCAGATAGTTTCTGAACTACCTCCATCGTCACAGAAAACGTTTTGAAATTTACAAGCATTTTGTCTTTGTGTGGATAGACCACCATTAACCATTTGAAACCATTTAACCGTATGAAACCAGCATATGTGCAAGTGTGTCAACTGGCCACTCACATCAGTCTCCAGCAGGTTGTGCATGGAACTCTCAGTCAACTCTTTGGACTCGTGGAACTTCTCCAAGGCCAGCCTGATTTCATCATCATGTATTTTACCCTGGCGTTTCTTTTTATAATCATAGTCCAGACGACGGCCCTCTAGTTTCTTCAGTTTTTGCTGTTGGTGTAAAAGGATTAGAGATTGTCAGCGTTGAAGACTGTTTTTCAGCTTCACATGATATGACTACTCATTGTTCACTGTTCATTTTGTATAAAAATCTTCCACCTCAAGGCTGTCAAGTACTTTTTCTTATGCCACTGTAGCACACGGCTTTGACATGCATCACCACGCTTATCCGCGGTTGAAGGGTGAATTGTGGCAACTTAATTTTACGGAAGAAGTTTACCTTTTTGTCCAAAAGGCTTCATGACATAAACAGGAGGTTTTTTTTAGCTGAAGAAGCCTTTTGAATAAAAGGTGATACATCAACATATCCTCGTATGACCTTTATACTGTAGATTACCATGACGTGGATGACTGAGAATCTACACAAACATCAGCATGCTTACTACTCTTACTCTTCTGCTTGTACCTGGATATCTTTAATGTCCTTATCAACCACTTCTTGCATCGGATCAATGACATTCTGCTTAACATCAATATCCAATCTGTCCTTGACCACAGCCAGTTCCTTCATAGACTCGCCAATCTCAATGAGAGCAGCGCCTGCAGGAGACATATTAAAATTATGACATTCATAAAGTTTTGGTTACTGTAAGGTATGTAAATAATAATCAATGTATTTACAAGAAAGATGACATTAGGAGCAAATGTACAAATATAAAAGGAATTCATGTCTACCGACAGGACAAGCATCATGTATGAACATTTGTGTTTTGCTGGAGTAGAACTTGAGTTTTCACTTGAGAAGCTCAATATTGTTTTTCTTAGCAATATGCAGATATTGTCCAGCACTAAATTAGCAGCAGCAGCTCTTCCCTCAAACCAATACCAGATCACATCTCATGTAATGAATGAACACATTATGCTTCTTTTACGGTGATGCCACAAAAGTCATCTGCCACATTTTGACCAGAATAAAACAAATACTGCGATATGTAAAGTTATAGAAAAAGTTCCATGTTTATTGTAAACATTTTGTCTCAACAAAATAGTCATTAGAAAACTCATGACCAATAGTCAACTATTATAATGTGGCGTCGTACTATCAAGAGCAATGATACAATTTGGAAAGGTTTTATGCGTGGCACAAACATTCATATAAGAACAAAGTAAAGTGCAAAGTATAAACGCTAGACTAGTACCTTTAGTGAAATTTAGGGATGTCAAATGATTATTGATTTTAATCATACAGTGGTGTGAAAAACTATTTGCCCCCTTCCTGACTTTTTGTTCTTTTGCATGTTTGTCACTTAAATATCACTTAAACACTTAAAAGTTTCTGCTCATGAAAAAAATAGTTAACTATTAGTCAAAGATAACATAATTGAATAAAAAATGCAGTTTTTAAATTAAGGTTTATGTTATTAAGGGTGGAAAAAAAACTCAAAATCTACATCGCCCTGTGTGATGTCCGGCCATCTGTTCGTCAACTCAAGCTAAAGCGATCTTGGGTGCTGCAGCAGGACAATGACCCAAAACACCAGCAAATCCACCTCTGAATGGGTGAAGAAAAACAAAATGAAGACTTTGGAGTGGCCTAGTCAAATTCCTGACCTGAATCCCATTGAGATGCTGTGGCATGACCTTAAGAAGGCGGTTCATGCTAGAAAACCCTCAAATAAAGCTGAATTAGAACAAGTCTGCAAAGATGGGTGGGCCAAAATTCCTCCAGAGTGCTGTAAAAGACTTGTTGCAAGTTATTGCAAACGTTTGATTGCAGTTATTGCTGCTAAGGGTGGCCCAATCAGAAACATTTTGTGTGACAAACATGCAAAAGAATAAAAAGTCAGGAAGGGGGCAAATAGATTTTCACACCACTGTATTTATAATAGGTAATGATTAATTAATCATGATTAATCACTATTTGCAATTGTTTGTGAAATATGCTATTTTTACTGTTGGTAACATAGCCAAATGAACTTAAATTTTAACTAAAGTTAAAATATACTTCACACGTCTCAACATATACTGTATTTGCCTAACACTAGTCTGTTTAGTAATAGCACAACATTTAACTCACACTTTAACGTTATTACGAGCTATGAAGAGCTGCTTTCAAAAACATGCTCCTGTCCTTTTTTATGCTGCTGTCTGCTAGGTAAACAGCATTGCAGTCAAAGATTGTACCAAATAAGCTGATCAAGAGAGCAGGGTTAGTGGTTGGGGGGCTCACTGGACTCTGTGGAGAGGTGTATGGGGAGAAAGGTGAAGGCCATCCTCAGGAACACCAGGCACCCTCTGCATGAGACTCTTGTCTGCTCAAAGGAGCAATAGAGCGGACTGACTTCTATGTGCTGCAGAACTGAGCGCTTTAGGAGATCTTCTATTACAGGTGCAATTAGATTTTATAATGCTCACTTTTAGTGAATCTTATTTAATGTTTGTACTGTCTGTCTTTTTATCTGTGGGCTACTGGACGACACATGAATTCCCCCTGGTGGGATTAATAAAGTATCTATCTATCTATCTATCTATCTATCTATCTAAAGTTACCTTAAGGTTGAAGTCACATGTTTTGAGTGTATATTTATTTTCTGTTATTTCAGACCATACTTAAAGGCATCATATTGTACTTCCGCAGTAAGAGTTACGTTAGTTAGTGATAAGAATATCCACTGTTTTTCTTTGTCTTTCTGTTTATTTAGACCATGCATGCATCAGTTACGCTAAAAAAAATAAAATAAATATTAAATTATTGTGCTAATAATTTAGTTATTGCTATTAACGCTCAATTTTTAACAGCCCAAGTAAAATTATAAACTGGTTATAGCTTGGTAGTTTTTCTTCTTTCTTGTATTTCTTATTATTTTGCTGCGTAATGTTGTGTGGCTCTGAGTGATTTTTTATGGGATGTGATACTAGATTAGTATTGAAGGAAGATGCCTTACTCGCCCCTTGCATAACCGGTGACTAAAAATCATTGCATTTTTAAATTGCATATTTAAAATACAAAGGCAAAAGTTCGAGAGAGACCAGCTACATACTAAGCTAGAGAGCTTTGTTGCTGTGAAGCACAATGCAGTCTGATAAGGTCTCAATATTAATATTGGCAGAAAAAAACAATCCAATTTTTAAGCCAATATAATCAGTCATTTTAACCTTAAAATAATCATGTATTTCTTTACCAAAGTTGTTGTTGTCGCCCATGCATTGTCCATATTTTGTCATGACGTCGCCAAGCACGCCCTCGGGCTGCAGGTAGCCAGGATTATCATTCACCTGCCCGCGTAATTTAGACATCTTGTTGACCATGACCAGTTTAGCTCTGGTGGTTGGGTTGGGTTGGAGGTACTCTGCTGTTTTGTTCACTACGTCAATGAAGGCTTTGCTGGTAACATCTGCTCTCTGGTGGCACAATTTTGGAAGACAAAGTACTGAAACATGTGCATATGTAATATTCAATTGCACATATTTTAAATTGCATGCAGTACCTTTTCAAGGTCCTTGAAGTCTTCATCCAGCTTGGTTCCCTCAGCACCGCCAACCTTCTCGCTCATCATCTGAGAACAGAAAGATAATGAAGAGTGAGCTTGTTAAGTTCTTCCACCTAAAGTACTGAAAATGCTAAACTTGCTGTTCCTCTTGAGATAATTTAGAGTTGAACACAATTTTGAGTAAATTCTAAGGTGACATTTCACATACTTTGCGTTTTCTTTTACTTTTTATGCCACTACAACAAGAAAAACAAGAAACAAGACAAAAAACAAAAACAACAATAAATACAGAATCACAATAGGAACTTGTATTTGTAGTGAAGTGACAAAACAGTACATAGTCCTGGCACAATGCTTACTAGGTTTGATCTCTTTGCGATAGACGATTTGATTTGAATCAAGATACAAAGGTTACAATGAGATTCAAAAACAAAAGTATATTTTTAAAACATGGTTTGATACGATTCGATGCAATATACAAATGATACGATTCATTTAGATTCTATAGTTAATGAAATCCTTTAATTATGTGTGTATGGGTTGTTTATTTGTTCATAGAGAATGTTCCCGCTATGCGGCAAATAGAGCAATTGCGCACTGCTCTCGTGTTCTCTGCGCATAAAACTGTAAATGAAAATGTACGTAAATAAAACACATTGTGTGGCGTAACTGTGCATGCTGTACTGTCGTGCTTTTATGTTGATGGATAGACGTATTAGATACAGGAAGTGTTACGTTGAGTTTGTGTTGCTGAAGGGACCGTAAAGTCGGTTGACAGTTATTTTGAAGATTTTTTATTTACTTTCAATTAAAATTTTGGAAATGATGCGACCACAGAAGTCCAAGGAATGCTCAGGTCGTTGTTGTGAATGCTCAGATATTATTAAAATTAGGGGTAATGTTGTTTTTAGATCACACATAGAAGGAATGATGTACAAGCACAAAGACACAAGACATTCAAAGCACACTGCATATTTTTGAGTGTTGAAGGAATATGTAAAAGCTGCAAAAAAAGGTCACAAGTGCCAAAACTTTGATCAAGAAGGTGAGAAGCACTACTGAATTCATTAAAGAACTCGTAGCAGAGTACAAAGATGTTACAATTGTATTGTAGATTTTGAACAACCCCACCCACCAGCCTGAAACTTGGAAACAACAGTAAGGACTGCAGGAGAAAGGAAGAGACGTGTGTGCAAGCTGAGCTGCATACTGTGTTGGAAATGAGCACTACTGCTGGCTTTAAGGTTGGCAATTAAACTTAAAAAAATCATCAGTCTCTGTGTGACTAGTAGGAGGCTACAGCACTTTGCAACAAAAACCTCGATGAAACGGACTTTTGACGTGATGACCAACCTCATCAGGTAATGGTGGGAACGATAGAAAATAACTAAGAAGCACTGGTATAAGCCACTAGGACCACAACTTGTGGATATAGTATTCTACATTGGTCACTAGTGTCAATAATTTTTGGAGAGACCACCGCCAATGCACCAGACTTAAACAACCAGCTTTTATTGCAGGGTCGAATTATCTCGTAACAGGCATAATATTAACAGCATAATAATAATAATACTGTAATACTGTTATGGCCATAGCCCACATAAAACTAAAACTCAACCCTGAACCCCAGATGTCACTTCCTGTCCACCATTGATTCTGCTCCCCTACAAGGTAAACTGTCGTAAATGGCTTATTTTCTCTGATTATTTCACTATATTGTGTAAAATGCATGTGACGGTGGCTACATGAGTGTTATTTCATGTCTAAAGGGCTTTAATAATAAAAATATATTTCAAAGTTCATAAACAGGTTTTCTATGCCATAACTACAAAAATAGTCTGTTTGTAAAGAAGGAATCCTTCTTTGCAAAATTCACTTATCACGATCGAGTCTGGAGCCGACATACCGGAACTGACATAAGCAAGGGATTACTGTACTTTTATGTTAAACTAAAACAGTAAAAGATGTCTCTTGGTTTTTCCAACGGTAATAACCGCTGTTGGTGAACGACTTTAAAGAATGTACATGCATGTGGCTTGTTGAAAAATACTTTTTAGGATCAATTCTTACCTTTTGTTTTTATTTGTCATCAAAGTACAGTGGTACCTCGACTTTTAAAAACATCAGAAGAAAAATTCACAATACAAACTGGAACAAATTACGCCATTTATATGGTAAATCTCCTAATACAAAAATTGCAAGACATGAAAGCCCTCTGAATGAATTAATTTTGTATCTTGAGGTTCCACTGTAATACCTCTTCATGTTTGATGGGATAATGTACTTTTCTGTCATGTTTGTTTGAATCGAATCGAAATTGCAACATCTACCTGAAAAATTGCGTGTCTGTTTTTCTCGTCTCTCGCCTCCAAACAGTGTTTGTACGGCATTGGTTTCAGCAGCACCTTGCCGCGTTTGTTTCATAGAACAAAGGCATTTTGTACAGTCTTTGTCTTGGTGGTTGAAGACAGAGCACAAGAGTGTAACAGTAGAAATTATATTAGTAGATTGCAATATGTTGTAGTAGACATTTTATATTTTTTCATTGTCCTTTTCTTAAAAGTAAAGTTAAAATCTTGTTTTGTCCCCTAGATGCAATTCTCGTGAACTGAGTGTCTCGTGACACACCCCTGACTCAACTGTCGGGGGAAAAAAGACAATTTATCTTGGCTTACAATATCGACTTAAAATACTTTCCAAGTATTTTCCCTTATAACAACTTTTTGATATCCACCTAGCCCAAAAAGAAACACTATTATGAGGTTTTTCCTGGAATCAGACATCATGACTGGTCAGAATTTCTAATCTGCTAATAATTTAGCTCCACATTTCCATTACTCTTAGCTTTAACAGTGCAATATATTAAAAAAAAGACATCACATCATTTACTTGTCTAAAATAAATCTGGCTTCTTAACAGGAAGCATGCATTTTGGAAGAAAGTCATTGAACATTGATTCAAGTAATTCAGGGGATGGAATGACATACCACAGGTATGTTGAGGCTTTTGTTGTTCAGTAATACGACTATTGATCCTGGTTTGTTTTTATATCGGTGTTTACATTTCCTATAAAGCCTACTGGACTGTAAAACAGGTCTGGGTGGAGTATTGACATAAGTAAGATTCCAAGTTACATGCAAAGACACTCCCACTGCATGTTCAGTGTATTCCCCAATCACATTTTGTTTCCACCAAAGCAATAACTTGCAAAACAGGTTTGGCCAGTTATGTCATGTTTTGGTTTGTAAAAGCAAAGAACAGCAGCAGAAACACAAACCTGACACAAGTGAGTGCTTAAAATGTTATCAGATATTTGCCTGACATTGATTTCAGGCATTTGGTCACACATTTTATCATCTTTGTCCCAGAGAGAAACAAGGTCAAAACACAGATATACGGCAGTGAATGCTTTTCTTTAATGAATCTGACTTAATTATCGCAGGTCTACTTGGGACAAATGTTGGACAGATGGTCACGTATTCCGCTAATTCTCTTTAGCATCTGTTCTCGGAATAAGCGCTTTTTCGTCTCAAATCTACAATCTAGAATTGATCCTGGCATAAGATTAGAAGATTCAAATTATATCATCTACTTTCTGCGTGAGGCAACGTTTTGTTGACAAAATTCACATTGACCATTCGCTCTCAATATCAAGGTGAACCGAATAAGAAAAAAAGAAGCATCCTTTACAATTCACAATAGTAAAGATACACACTAAACTACCAAAAGTCCCTACATTGAGTTAAAGCAAAGTCTCTAGCTGGAGTAGTGAATTTATGGTTTAAGCCACACGACTCAGCGAACATGTCTTTTAACTTGCTAATGCCTTCTTTAATAAACTTCCCTCAAGATAGTTCAGTTTCCCTCAGCAGCTAGCTTAATGCTACCATACGCTCGCCATCAAATGACGATAGTGCTAACAAGCTAGCTAGCTAGCTAGTTAGTTAGCGGCTAATTGAAGTTATAAAAGTCGCGCTTACCTGGCTGGCTTTGTAAAATTGTTTTCTAAATCCGGCGACGGACATATTGCACTGTCTTTTTTTCCACGCAGGGGGAAATGTGTACGAAGCGAAGAGCCTGCGGTGAGCGCTCCAAACAGCACCGAGCGAGCAAGCGAGTAGTACCACGTCTTCAAACTTTTGACGGCAGATGTGGAACTTCCTTGGCGACCACAGCTTCCTGGCGTGCTGGGGGAGGCTCCACGGCCCAGAAGTGGGTCACAAGCTGCTCGATATGCCGGTTCGTCTTTCAACAAACTAAAATGCCCTTATTCATAGCGCAGTCACTTTACCTAAGTGCCTATAATCTAAATGAAGGCTTTATCTGTGCGCCCAACCTTATCACTGTATAAGAACCCCCTTTTGAGAAAATAGCACAAAGGCAACACAGCTACAAATACCCCAAATACAGTATACTCCACCAAAATAGGTTTATTCCAGCGATTGGCTGCAGATCAGTCCAGGCCTATATGTCGCCTCTCCCCCATAGTCAACTGGGATAGGCTCCAGAATACCCCTGGGACCCTAATGAGGATAAGCGGCAAAGAAAATGGATGGATGAGCTCTTATTTTTGCTCCCATTTTTCATGACCTGAAATGAAATATCTAAAACATTTAATCTATTTACGGTGGTCCTGTCTAGCCATTGTGTTAATCTACAGTAGATGCCCTCACGTGCTAAACAGATTTGCTCTGCCAGGGGAAAATGTAAGATAGACTTCATTGGCCTCAATTTGATGGGACGAGAAGGAGAAAAAGTGAAAGAAGACACAGAGTGCAGTGCGGGGACAGGAGAGGGGCAAATCAGAAAGAGATGAGAAACAACATCAATTTCAGGAACAAGAATAACAGAACAACGAAAACAAACAACAAAACTACATCAACAAATGATGGCCATTAATACCATACTAGAAATAACACAATAATATAAACAACCACAGTGATAATACTGTATTGAAACAGGCATACTTATTAGTGGTAACAGTAGTAATTAAAATATTTTTTATGTATTACTGGACATTGCATTTTTATGAACATCTGACAGTTTATAGCACAGCTGCTAGTTTTCAATCTGTAGTCCCAAAGAAATAATAATAAACAATGTAGAAACAAAACACAATATAAGAAAAAATTAACCACAAAACAAATATTCATTCATTTTCTACACCGCTTATCCTCATTAGAGTCGTGGGTATGCTGGAGCCTATCCCAGCTGACTTTTGGGCGGGAGGCGGGGTACACCCTGGACTGGTCGCCACTCAATCGCAGGGCACATATAGACAAACAAAGACATACAACCATTCACACCTATGGACAATTTAGAGTTGCCAATTAACCTAACATGCTTGTTTTTGGAATGTAGGAGGAAACCAGATTACCCGGAGAAAACCCACGCACGCACAGGGAGAACATGCAAACTCCACACACAGATGCCCAACGGACATTCAAACCCAGAACCTCCTGACTGTGAGGCCAACATGCCACCCATTTATCCACCGTGCGGCTCACAAAACAAACAATAGAAATATTAACCATAATAGTGAAAAGATTGACAATAATATCTTATTGCCGACATCACCGTCATTGTAAAACAACATGATATTACCTTAGATAAATCACTGAGTTATGTACTTTGAGTGTGTGTATATTTATATGCACGTAGAGGTCAGGGGCGGAGCTTCAGGAGGGACTGGGAGAAAAAAAAATTATGTTATTGTGAGCTTTAATATTTGAGGTTAAAGGGCCCCGGCCATGCTCTGATTTGTTTCGCCACTGGTACAGGTATCTGTGTAGGTGTGTATGTGTGCATGTGTGCATGGATATACTGTATAAGTGCATATAGTGTATGTGCACATGTGTGTACGTGTAATTGAGAATGTATGAAGGTGAGGGATTGTTTCTTACCACCCAGCATACCCTTCCCCACACAGCCAGGAAAGGATCCCATGGCCAGAACCAAAACTGGCCCCCCAACACCCAGCCCACAGAGCCCGCCTAGGGAGAGCAGCAAGGAGCAGCGAAGAAGCAACCCTAACCAAAACAGGGAAACTGAACTATCTTGAGGGAAGTTTATTATAGAAGGTATCTGCAAGTTAAATGACATGTTTGCTGAGTCATTTGGCTTAAACCATAAATTCACTATTTCAGCTAGAGACTGTGCTTTAACTCTGCGTTGTGTCAATGTAGGGACTCCAAGTCCACAAAACACATGTACACTGGTTGGGCAAACTCCCTTGCACTCTCAACGACCCTGCCGAGAGTATAGAGTTGGTCGACAGTTCCACGACCAGGACAAAAACCACACTGCTCCTCCTGAATCCAAGATTCCACTATCCGGCGGATTTTCCTCTCCAGAACCCCCGAATAGACCATACCGGGAAGGCTGAGAAGTGTGATCCCACGATGGTTAGAACACACCTTCCGGTCCCCCTTCTTGAAAAGCGGGACCACCATCCCGGTCTGCCAGTCCAGGGACACTGACCCCGATGTTCACGCGATGCTGCAGAGTCGTGTCAACCAAGACCCGCCCACAGCATCCAGGGCTATAAGGAACTCCGGGCGGATCTCATCCACCCCCGTGGCCCTTCCACCAAGGAGCTTATTGACCACCTCGGTGACTTCCGCCCCAGAGATAGGCGAACCCGCCTCAGAGTCCCCAGGCACTGCTTCCACTTTGGAAGGCGTGTCGGTGAAATTGAGAAGGTCTTCAAAGTATTCCCCCCACCAGTTCCCAACATCTCGAGTCGAGTTCAGCAGCACACCATCCCCACCATACACGGTGTTGACTGTGCACTGCCTCCCCCTTCTGAGATGGCGGATGGTGGTCCAGAATCTCTTTGAAGCCATCCGGAAGTCGTTTTCTATGGCGTCTCCGAACTCCTCCAATGTTTGGGTTTTTGCCTCAGTGACTGCCAGAGCTGCAGAACGCTTGGCTTTCCAGTACCTGTCAGCTGCCTCCAGAGTCCCATGGGCTAAAACGGCCTGATAGGACTCTTTCTTCAGCTTGACGGCAGCCCTCACCACTGGTGTCCTCCAACGGATTCTGGGAGTACCGACGCGACCGACCACCTTACGGCCACAGCTCCGATCAGCTGCATCGACAATGGAGGCACGAAACATCGCCCACTCCTACTCAATGTCCGCTGCCTCCCTCGGAATATGGTCAAAGCTCTCCCATGGGTGGGAGTTGAAACTCCTTCTGACAGGGGACTCTGCCAGACGTTCCCAGCAGACTCTCACAATGTGTTCGGGTCTGCCAAGGTCTGACCGGCATCTTCCCCCACCATCGGAACCAACTCGCCACAAGGTGGTGATCAGTTGACAGCTCTGCCCTTCTCCTCACCCAAGTGTCCAAAACATGTGGCCGCAAGTCCCATGACACAACCACAAAGTCAATCATCGAACTGCAGCCCAGGGTGTCCTGGTGCCAAGTGCACATATGGACACCCTTATGCTGTTTGGCGCAAACAACAGTCAGAACCCGTCCCCCCACCCGAAGGCGTAGGGAAACTACCCACTCGTTTCCGGGCTAAACTCCAACGTGCAGGCTTGGAGCCGAGAGGCAGCAAGAATTGCCACCCCAGCCCGTCGCCTCTCATTGCCGGCAACACCAGAGTGGAATGAAGTCCAGCCCCTCTCGAGAGGACTGGTTCCAGAGCCCTTGCTCTGCGTTGAGGTGAGTCCGACTATATCTTGCCAGAATTTCTCCACCTCACGCACCAGCTTAGGCTCCTTCCCCGGCAGAGAGGTGACATTCTATGTACCGAAAAGTAGCTTCTGTAGCCGAGGATCGGACCGCCAAGGCCTCTGCCTCCGGCCGCCACCCAAATCTTTTTGCACCCGACCCCTTTGGCCCCTCCCATGAGTGGTGAGCTCATGGGAGGGAGGACCCACGTTACCTTTTCGGGCTGTGCCACCAGACGCTTGCCATCGTGCCCCACCCCAGGCTACAGAGAGGTGACCCGCGTCTGAGTGAGGGAAAACGAAGTCCATTGTTATTGTGCATCATTGGGGTCTATTGAGCCACTCTTTGTCTGGTCCCTCCACATGGACCTGTTTGTCATGGGTGACCCTACCAGGGGCATGACAGCCCCCGACAACTTAGCTCCTAGGATCACTGGGACATGCAAACTCTTCCACCACGATAAGGTGGTGGCTCAGGGAGGAGTACAATTAAATGCGTGCATTTAATTGTATCCAATGATTAAAAAATATTATACAGAAATTCAAAATATGTGACTTTTATATGTGACTTAGCCAAAAGGGTTGCAGACCCTGGATGTAGCCATTAATCTTACATCATAAAATCAAAAAGCCAATTGTATAAAAGTATGCTGAAAGGCAGAGTTCCCCAACTACCGGGACGGAGGAAACATTCGACACAGTGATAAAAAATATAAACACTTCCAAAAATTAAAAATTGGGGGCATCAAGGCTCAGAGGGTAAGAGTGGTCGTCTCCCAACCTGGAGGTTGCTAGTTTGATCTTCCGTCCTTCCGTGGTCATGTCAAAGTGTCTTTGGGCAAGATACTGAACCCCCATCAGGAGGTAAATGCGGAAACAGTATTAAAATACTCTAAATGCCTGAAAGGTGGAAAAGTGCTACACAAGGGAGACCATTTTCCAAAAAAAAAATAATTTGTAGGTCTGTAATTGACTGGCGATCAGTCCAGGGTGTCCAAGGCTCCTGGCTGAAGTCAGGTGGGATAGGCTCCAGCCCTAATGAGGATAAGAGAATAGAAAATAGAGGGATGGAAAATAATCTGTAAATAACTACATTCAATTTTATGAAAAAGGATATCAATTATGGAAATATGGGCCATTATTTTATTCAATAAGTAATATACAGTTAGAAAACCCCCATGTTTAAAGCAAGCTGCAACTTGTTCCAATTTGTTCGACTCTCCTTGAATGCACCATCTAACTTTTGCCCACACTGTACATGTAGACTTCTTCTTTTCCTTTCAGCTTATCCCTTTAGGGGTCGCCACAGTGAATCAATTGCCTCCATCTAACCCTGTCTTCTGTATCCTCTTCTTATGCGCCAACTACCTTCATGTCCTCTTTCACTACATCCATAAACCTCCTCTTTGGTCTACCTCTAGGCCTCCTGCCTGGCAATTCAAAACTTAGCATCCTTCTACCAACATATTCACTATCTCTCCTCTGGCCATGTCCAAACCATCTCAGTCTGGCCTCTCTGACTTTACCTCCAAAACCTCTAACATGTGCTGTCACTCTGATGTGCTCATTCCTGATCCTGTCCATCCTGGTCACACCCAAAGAGAACCTTAGCATCTTCATCTCTGCTATTTGCAGCTCTGCCTCCTGTCTTTTCCTCAGCGGAACTGTCGCTAGACCAAAGAACATGGATCGTCTTACCACAGTTTTCTACACTTTTTCTTTCATTTTAGCTGAAACTCTTCTATCAAACATCACACCTGACCCTTTTCTCTCCCCATTCCAGTCTGCCTGCACACGCTTTTTCACACTCTCCATTGCTCTGGACTGTTGACCCTAAGTACTAAAAATCCTCCACTTTCTTTTTCTTTTCTCCCAGTAACCTCACTTGAGTCCCTCTCATTTACACACATGTATTACGTCTTGCTGCGGCTAACCGTCATTCCTCTCCTTTCCAGGACAAACCTCCACCCCTCAAGCTTCTCCTCCACCTGTTCACTGCTTTCACTACATATCACAATTTCATCTGCAAACATCATAGTCCATGGAGATTCCTGTCTAACCTCGTCCGTCACCCTGTCCATCACCATAGCAAACAAGAAGGGGCTCAGAGCTGATCCCTGATGGAGTTCCACCTTCACTCTAAACTCCTCTGTCACACCTGCAGCACACCTCACTACTGTCTCACAGTCCTCGTACATGTCCTGCATCGCTCTAACTTACTTCTCTGCCACTCCAGACTTCCTTATACAATATCACAGTTCCTCTCTGGGCACCCTGTCATAAGCTCCAGACATGTAGACTATTATGCTGTATTTGTTTCTCTTTTTCTTTCACCTCATATTTGGTCCCAAATGCCGATACTATGTGTGAATGCATTAAGATAAGATTTTATGACTTTATTGAGTGCTAATGTGAACATTTGCGTGGCGCACCTCTCTGAAAAAACAAACTCCAGGCTCATACTGGTAAATGGTGGGTCAGTATTCATTTAGTACTTTTAATTTAATGATGTTCCTCACGTCACACCCACAGTATGCACAAAGTTTTGAGTGCATGTTTTGGGGATGTTAGAAGACACTGAAGTACACTTAACCCAGCATGAGAACAACGGACAGTCAAACCCGTCTTGTTTGAGGCAGACGTGTTAACCATTATTCCATCATGCTCCCCACTCTCTTTACTGGGCTTACTACTTTGCTTTAACATTTAGAGGATTCTAAACTATCACAGTACAAACACTACACCTGCAGAATCTATTAAGATCTGAAAAAAATCTGCCCTCAGAATAATATTGGTGCTCAGCCTTGAGAGACAAAAACTGAGGCACACATTTCCAAAGAAGAAACCATTTATTACATTCTTAAAACCACATATAATGTATCCCAATGGACAACAATATATATTGAGCTGTTTGACTTGCTTATTCTTGAACTAATACACCTCTTGTAAATTTTTTCATACAAGGAAAGAAAAGGGAGACAAACTAGTATTTTTTTGTCTGTACTGTTTCCTAATCTTTCTTCAATTAAAAAAATAGATTACAGACTTTACAAGACAAAAGTGGAGACACTTAAAGAAATAAGTGGATAAAACACAAATAAGTGAAGAGCACAGCAAAAACAAAAATAAAACCTAATAATAAAATTGATCTTTAAACTGAATTGATTTTTTTCTTTAATTCCTATGTAAATTCTCAGATTTAAATCAATTTTATTGACACAATATTAGGACAAAAACGGGAAGGGCTCTGACAGTTTTGTGAGCAACATTCACAAAAAAAGAACTTATGTCCACAGTGATTATGGTTGTGGGGTGCAAAGGTGTACACGGTGAGTACAAGGCTGGTAATAAAGGGACAAGAGATCACAGCTAGCTCCCTGAGTGGCAGGCGGCAGGCCCTCAGACTCTGCCCAAAAAATTTCACAGCTCCCCGAGTAAGACATTATCATCTCAATGTTAAAACAACCGGCAAAATTTGAACCTTTATGCTGGCGTGAAATGAGCTGGAACGGCCATGAGGGACCTTGCCTGACAGGAAAAATAAAAATAAACAAGAAAAGTCTGACTAGCATTGAGGCCCAACTCAGGGGGGCAGCTGGTTGCTCTGTCTGGCACTAGACTCGTGTCCAGTGAGAGAGGGAAGTATAAGTGCTTCTCATTCAAACGAGTGTTGGGTTTGGGACTAAAAGGGGAGAGGAACAGCGATTGCACAAATAATACAGTTGCTCCAACCAGCAAGGAGGGGTTATGATACAAACTGTGGACCATTGGGACCTTAAAAAAGTGAGACTAACAAGAGTGATTCAATTTTTCTACAACTGACTGCTGGTTAGAAAGAGATGGGGGCACTGTGTATCCCCCTTTTATGCAGTTCATGAAGTATGCATTGAGTCCTATTTGTCCTCTTCTCTCTTCAGGAAGGGGGTGGGGTCTTTAGCATCACAGCTCATCTTAAATGCCAAACAAAGGCCATTTGTTTCCTCCATTGTGTGGACATGCTGCCTCTGCTTTGCAACAAGTGTCTGTTCACCCCCCATACTGCTGTCAAGGGAAAAGGGTGCAGGGTTGTTGTCATGGAAACCTGAGAGTACTATATAGAGGAAAAAAGTCCAGCGTTCACATGTCAGCTTCCTCTGAGTACATCTTTCTATCCACCTTTCGCTCTGAATTAATCTCACTCACTCTTAACACTCTCCGTAGTCTCATAGAGTGATCTATTTACATTCTTATTTAAAATATTTGTATATAAATGTTTATATAAATTAAAAGATAATTTCATCTTGCCCTGTCTCCAAGTGGCATTTGCAAGGAAAAGGGGACCTGTGGGACTGAGGTTTCTCAAGAGCCTACTCAAGGCAGCACCGAACACAGGCAAAATGTGTGTGATAGAAGTGACTGGAGCAGGTGAAGCTATGAGATTGACGTGTCATTTTGGTCCCTTGGTCCCTGTCAGTACGTGAATAGGGTGATGTCAATTTGTATGAATATGTGAGCATATCCATACGGAAATCTTCTTTTCTAGGACTACGTATAAAACTGTCTAGGTGTGGCAGGGTTATACATTCACTGTTGTTGAGTTCTTGCTTGTGCACTGGTGCTTGTCAATGAGGTACATTCATGACTGGTTGGGGGATGCACAATGAATCGGGCGTTGAACTTGGATGTGTCTCATGCGTCTGCTTGTTGGTGCTGCTACAATTCACAGAGGAGCATAAGAGCATGCATGGTCTGTAGTGTAAGGTGCTTTGCCTGCTCGGAAAGTGGAGGACTACTTTGGAATCACGGGAGATGGAGTATTTAAAGTCCTGGATTGTCGTTTAACTGCTGGTTGTTGAGCTTTAGCATCTTTGTCCTACTCTGTCACTCCTGTTGCTTCCCTACACTCCCTCCATCTCGCTGTCAGTCTTTCTGTCTTCAGTCTGTCTATTGTCTGCCTAGCTGATGGTGGAGTCGGGCAGCGACATCTCGCTTCCAAACACCTCCCGGTACAGTGGTGGGAAACTGTACGCGGTCTCTGGGTGGACCAAACGGAAAAACTCCAGTTTATCAATGTGGAGGTTGCAGATTGATTTCATGATAGGTAGTTTGGACAGCATCTGGAAAGAAAGACAAGATACAGTGTGCATGATTTGTCTATGTTTGCATACATATACAGTAGTGTGAAAAACTATTTGCCCCCTTCCTGACTTTTTATTCTTTTGCATGTTTGTCACACAAAATGTTTCTGATCATCAAACACATTTTAATATTATTCAAAGATAACACAAGTAAACACAAAATGCAGTTTTTAAATGAATGTTTTTATTATTTAGGGAGAAAAAAATCCAAACCCACATAGCCCTGTGTGAAAAAGTAATTGCCCCTGCACCTAATAACTGCTTGGGCACCCTTAGCAGCAATAACTGCAATCAAACGTTTGCCATAACTTGCAACAAGTCTTTTACACGCTCTGGAGGAATTTTGGCCCACTCATCTTTGCAGAATTGTTGTCATTCAGCTTTATTTGAGGGTTTTCTAGCATGAAGCGCCTTCTTAAGGTCATGCCACAGCATCTCAATGGGATTCAGGTCAGGACTTTGACTAGGCCACTCCAAAGTCTTCATTTTGTTTTTCTTCAGCCATTCAGAGGTGGATTTGCTGGTGTGTTTTGGGTCATTGTCCTGCTGCAGCACCCAAGATCGCTTTAGCTTGAGTTGACGAACAGATGGCCGGACATTCTCCTTCAGGATTTTTTGGTAGACAGTAGAATTCATGCTTCCATCTATCACAGCAAGCCTTCCAGGTCCTGAAGCAGCAAAACAACCCCAGACCATCACACCACCACCACCATATTTTACTGTTGGTATGATGTTCTTTTTATGAAATGCTGTGTTACTTTTACGCCAGATGTAACGGGACACGCACCTTCCAAAAAGTTCAACTTTTGTCTCGTCAGTCCACAAGATATTTTCCCAAAGGTCTTGGCAGTCATCATTTTGTGTTCAATTATGTTATCTTTGACTAATAGTTAACTAGTTTTTAAGAGCAGAAACATTTAAGTGTGACAAAAAGTCAGGAAGGGGGCAAATAGTTTTTCCACACCACTGTATATTCACGCAGAATCACGGCGGCGCCGTTTACCTTGTCCAGTTTCTCTTCAGAACCATTCTTGTGAAGACTGTGCTGCAGGGCCAGGTAGACTTTCTCTTGGAGCTTCTGAACCTTTTGGCCTTCTGTCAGCCAGGGCCGATCTGAAATAATAGCCATATTTACTTTAATTAATTAATGCATCATAAGCGATTGATAAGGTAAATTGGGTCGCAGCACACACTTTTGATAACACAATTAGTGTTATTACCTGTGAGTTCAAGCTTATACTGTACAGTATTAATGTGTTATATGCTTACAACCCAATTTTTTAAAAAAATAAAATAAAATAATCAAATTTGTAAATGCATTAAATACACATGCATTGATCTAATACAAGAGCTACAGTATAAAAATAAAAGAGGGCAAATACTCACCAGGGGAGAGAAGAACAACCCCGCTAAACAGTGCCATCTCTTCATCAGACAGCTGGAGCCGGCAGAGTCCTTTGCCCAGTTCAAATACTGCACTCACCAGGTCATCACAACCTGGATAAACCCCCAAAAAACATAAATTGTCTAAAACATTATGAGAAGATGATTACAGATATTATACAATGCAGTGTCAAAAGCTTTTACTCTATTAATGTATCTATAATTTACTTGTCTATGTGAGTGAGTGAACAGAAGCTGGTCAATAATGTCAGACATCTGGAGGGACAAGAACCATTGCTTTGATGCAACAATGACGCACTGCACTGCAACCTCCTCTATTCTATTCCATAGACCATACAAATGTAGTACCGCTTATTACTCGAGAGGGCAGTGTTGAGTCGCAGTTGACTCTTGTCAGCCCTCGGTTCAACATAAGGATGTCATGGCACTGCTCAGATGCAATTCAAATGAAGAAAACAAGCCAAGCTACGTGACTTTGTTTGAACCATTTAAACAAATATAAAATATCGATGGTTAGTTTTATTGGTGGCCGGGTTTCTTGCTATAAATGTAATGTGACCTGATGACTTTGGAAGAGCGCTCAACCAAAATGCAACTGGATGGTAGAATTGCTGGTATTACTATGATACATAGAGTAAACATGAAATATGTCTGCCAATAGCTTCCCTCAATACTACTTAAGGTGCATATATGTAATGTTTGGATTTTTTCGGGATTTTGATGAGCTTATGGAATGCATATTTGTGTAATTCTGCAGGCTCAAACTGGTGGATGGTGGTTCTGTATGCATTTTTTCCTTTTAATGTAATGTTCCTGTCATGGTTTTACACAACACTCAATAAATAAGATAAATTAGCTTGCTATAATATACGTATGCTTTACTGAGATGTTAATATCTTTCCCAGTGGCTAGATAGTTCTACTAGCTAGTCTAGCTAGCACGCCTAATGCTATTTCCAGCCTTTGTGTGTTTTTTGTATCGTATTTAATAGTGTACTCTACAGTTGGTAAGTTGTTGTTGTAAAAAAATCCAAACTTTGCCTTTAAGGATGGGACACCGCAAAGGTTCTAACACAGCGGTGTGCAAAGTGCGGTCAGTGTGCCAATTTTGACAAGCATCTTATTATTTATTGTAAAAACACACAGAATTAATTAATAATGAGAAATATTAGTAGATATTACAGTTTTTAATTTGGTTAATTTAATTTAATTTGGTTTGTCACCATATCTAAGATGTGGAAGTTATGTTCAGATAGCTTAGCATATTTTTACCTACATTGGCTTGGTTTTAGCATCTTTAATGTGGAAAGTGGCAGCCTGCATTCTTCATTTAGTCTGTAAATGGCCCTTGGTGGAAAAAGTTTGGACACTCCTGTTCTCAAGTGTGTAGTTGGGGTGACAAGTGTAATATGAATAATATGAGTTGGACCTTTTGTGACAACATTCCCATGTGATGCTCACCAAGTGCTTTGAACAGCTGGGCTGAAGCAAATTTTCCGCTGAAGAAAATAGTGCTGTTGTTGACATTAAAAGCCCGGCACATACGGATCAGCAGAACCTCCAGGCATCCTGAAAGGGCAGCCACAGGGGCAAAGAGATGGAGAAATGCACAGAGGAGGTAGATGGAAGGAGGACAGAGAGGGCCCAAGATACTCCAACATAAACAAAAGACAGATATGTACATTTGGATTTAGATTAATGTTCAGCATATATGTGACAATTTGAACCATTTAAACATGTATATCCACAGACATGTTTTTTCAAGCATTCAAATATTTACAGAAAGTAAAAACATTGTCAAATATATGGTATTTTCCCCCCACATATAAACATATATATGAAGATTTGTTTTCCATAATAATGTTTTCTCCCAATTGTCCAAAGAAATGAGGCAAAAGAGAAGAGAAGGTTGGAGACAAAAGACAACAAGGAACTCAAGTTAGCAAGTTTTTCTTTCTTGTTTACTTTGGTACAACAACTGTTATGTGAACTGGATTTAAAAAAGTACACAGTCGGGAATGTACACTGACCTGCTTTCAGCAATATAATCTGGTCATTCTGACAAAGATCCATAAAGCCAGCAATTCGTTTGGCAAACTCCACCACGTACTGGATGGCATTGGTAATGTGGTGTGCACACTGCTGCCACATCCATTCAGCTGACTGATAAACACAATACATTTGGCACATCAGAATCACTTTTTTTACTTGCTGTTTGTTGTTTCAGTGAATCACCACATTAATTCACCCACTTTTAATAGTTTCAACTCATAGTCTTTTACAGAGATGATTTTGAGGACATGGCAAATAAACATTTACAACAAGGGAGATAATATGTACCTTGTTCTGAAAAGCACGTGATTCCTCGGGCGTGTATTGCACCCAGGTGAATCTCTTCATGTCCTCAGCACTGTATTGGCATGTCTCCAAATGAGACTTCACAATATTCTGAGTGATTCGGTCTGTAAAACAAACATACGCATATTACAACATACTGTACATATTTACCACTGAATGGATTTGAATGGAATGCGGTTTAGAAGTAGGGAACATGCATGGGTGACAGTGTGTATGTAACACAGTGATTTTATTTACCTAGTCAATTATTGTGGCAGAGTGACTAGGCATTATACTCTGTACCAATAAACATTTACCACTGATGCACCCATGTAGACTACTCATGACTAATGTGTCATGGTCATTGCTTAATGCACCTTTTAAAATGTTAAAGTCCCCCACATGATTTGCAGTTACCACCAATCATACATTTAAGGAATTATAACAATTTATCGGGTTTTGAAATTGTGAGGGGTATACACACCTGATCAAAATTTTAAGACCAGTTGAAAAATTGCAAGAAAGTTCTAAGTAGAGCTTCAAAATGGAAAAAGATATTCACGCTGACAATATCCTGACAAGGCGTTTGCAGGATATTGTAAATGAAATAAAAAAAATTATATGACCTGCTAATTGTCCCATTGAAACAATATTTCCCACAATACACTCACCAGACAATTAATTATTTATCATTAAATCCTGCAAAATTGAAGTGAGAGGTGTTTGTAATATTTATGCTACAACTACATACATACTTGCTCAAGGACTCAACAGCATCTATCCAATAGCACACTTGTTTGGACTATGGACATTCCCACACACCCACGATAAATTCCTTTCTCTTGTTTGTTTGCTTAGAGTTCACGGGATTGACGTCAAACTAAGACAATTAATTAATCCACCTAAAACGAATTTCAGTGTTGTAAATCTTTGCACGTAGTGTCATGAATTGCATTCAAGTAAGTAATTAAGGTCAGCATAGAAAACCCGTGAAACTAGCTTTGTGGTGTCAAATTCTGCACGTACATCATTATGCTGAGTCAAGGTCAAGCATCTAAGTTAATTAAGGAAAAGTACAGCATGTCTTTGAGACAAGGGGACTTCCAGGTATTTCATCCTAGTGCATGTTAATTACTGTAGTCCAAAGTGTGTTTCACAAAAATTGTCACTACTCACCAAGGTCTGATATTGAGCAGTCTTCAGGCAACTGGTCCAGCAGTGCATGAGTGTCCCCAAGCAGTGGGTGTGTGTGAGAGTGTGTGTGCAGCAGCTGAATGCCAACACTATCTGCCCCATCCAATATTGTCTGCTGCGGAGAATTCTGATTGGACAGGGATGAGGAAGAGGAAGAAGCAGACGATGAGTTGGAGCTGTTTCCAGTGCTGGTCCCTCCATTGCCGCCCAGGAGCTCCAGGCTGCAGTACTCGCTGGCTTCCTCAGGGGTCAGCGGCAGGTCAAACAGATCGGGCAGTGCTGCAATGTCATCAAGGTCGCTGAGGGTGGAGCTAGAGCCCCCGCTGCTGTAGGAACGGCTCAAACCTTCCTCGCCCTCCTCTCTGCCACCGCCACATGCTCCGTCCTCCCTGGGTAAGGACAGAGTGGTGGAGCCCCCACCTCCAGAACCCACACATTCCTGGGACTTCTGATGTTTCTGCACCTCAGCATAAAGGCTATCACGCTGCTTTTTGGACATACGGCCAAACTTCACCGCTGTTAAAAGAAAACAGACCAAATATGACATATTTACCATTAATAAGTACACATTTTTTTCATATTACATATACAGGCATTGAAATGTGGCCGCATTATTTACTGTTAAGTACTGTTATTAGTATATTTGTATTGCTATATGTCAAAGATGTTACCAGTGGGTGCAGCAGATTCTCAGAAAACAAACAAGACCCAGCATTCATGATATGCACGCTCTTAAGGCTGTGTAATTAGGCAATTAGTTTAACTTTAAAGATGTGTGTTAAAAAAATAGCAGTCTGCCATTCAATCAGTGATCAATTTTGTCAGTGGTCAGTGATCAAAAACAGGTGTGAAATAGGTGGCCCCTATTTAAGAATGAAGCTAGAACTTGTTGACTTGCATTTCTCTTTGAAAGCATGGGTCGTTCAATATGTTGTTCAGAAGAACAGCGTACTTTGATGAAAAAGTTGATTGGAGAGGGGAAAATTTATGAAGATGTGCAAATATCTTTAGGCTGTTCAGCTAAAACGATCTACAGTGGCTTAAAATGGAGAGCAAAACCAGAGACACGTGGCAGAAAACAAAAGTCAACTATCAAAACGGATCAAAGAATAACCAGAATGGCAAAGGCTCAGTCAATTATCAGCTCCAGGATGATCAAAGACAGTCTCGAGTTACCTGTAAGTACTGTTACAGTTTTAAGATGTTTTTGAAGCTAATCTATAAGAATCCTCTGCAAAATCCCTCTGTAAAAAAAAAGGCGTGTGCAGAAAAGGTTACAATTTGCCAAAGAAACACATCCAAAGGCCTAAATAGAAATTAAGGAACATTTGGTGGACTGATGAGAGTAAAATTTTTCTTTTTTGGGTCCAAGGGCCCCAGACCGTTTGTGAGACGACCCCCAAACTCTGAATTCAAGCCACTGTAGACAGTGAAGACATTGAATCAGAAATGTTAATAAATTGTGGAATGTTGTTAAAGAATGTTGGAGTGCAATAACATCTGAAAGGTGCCACAAGTTGGGTGACTGCATGCCACACAGATGTGAAGCAAAAAAAAACTGTGATCATACAACTAAATATTAGTTTAGTGATTCACAGAATAGTGAAATCCTGGAAACAAAAATTTGTACAAAATAATTTTGAGTTTGTAAAGTCAACGGCAGACACTGCTATTTTTTGGAACACACTCCTTTCAACCAGTTGTGCAATAGCCCAGCCTTAAGAGCGTGCATATCATGAATGCTAGGTCTTGTTTTCTGTGAATCTGCTGCCCTAACTGGTAACTTGTTTGCCATGTAGCAATAAAAACATACTAATAACAGTGATTAATTTGGTTAGTCACATTGGACTGCTGTTACTGTATTTTCAACACTACTGTAAAAGCATAATTTTGTTGTTTAAATGCGAGACCTGAGACTAGTTACAGCGTGGTGCACCACAAAGGAATACACTATGTGCCCAATATTAGCCGCACTTGTTTCAATCGTTTGACTCTTGAGGCCACTGTTAAGGATGAAGATCATATTGTAATGTCTTCCTGGTTGTTGTATGGCCGAGGAAGAGCTGGTTGATCAGTAATCTCATCAGTGCAAAAGCTAAACAGGCGGCTGTCCGGTGAACGGCCCCAAAACAGCATCAGCAAAATCAACTATCCCCTCTGCATGCAGCAATCCTCCTCACACACCCACACACAGTCAGGATTCATGTCGCGTTCACAGCCCACAAAGCTCTACACATTACTGCCAGGTTGCTAATCCCCTGAAAGCAACAATAACAACAAAGCAGTTTGGTGGTCTTGCTATTGACATGGAAGGTTGCTCGTGCTTTTGGTTTTATATTTTTGTATTACTGTTTCATCCAAATTCTATATTAATAATAAATTCCACCTATGTTAGAACATCTGGACATTATCTATAATATGGAGCAGGTCCTGTTTTTGTAGCTTGCATTCTTCTGTGAAGACAGAAGATTGTGTGAATTTTTCTCCATCTGTCCATCCAGACAAATACTTATGAGTTCAAAGGCCACTGATCTTTGACCTGAGAAGATGGTCTGCTGGATCACATTTTTTGTTGTAGTTCTTTCCAAAGGTGTTTAACGGGATCACGGTTATTAAATTCAAAGATGTGTGTTTTGTCAAAATGGTGTTCTTAATGATGAGCCATGTTTCCACCAAATAATACGGTTCAGTTTCGCTCTCCATGGCGTGGCCAATCGTGTGACATCATACCAGCGTGACACAGTGTAATGCACCATAATTTAGGGCTAATAGCGTATTAGGGTACTCTTGTTTTTATCTATCAACGAGGAAAACACAAGAAACGAACTGTACTGCTTAACAGAAACGTATAAACTGACACTTTGTCCTTGTAGTACCGTATGTTCCGGGCAGGGTATCCAGTTTAACTAATGAAAGTTTACAAACTAGGTGTTTCTTCTAGGCAGCCCCTCCCAAAAAGAGAGGCATCTTCCAACAGCTGATGTGGAACATTAACGGCTTCAAATTCTCATGGTATCAGCTTCAATTTAGAGGAACGCTGGGCTTGGCTGCACAGCAGAAGCACACCTACTCAACTTCCCTTACGTAAGCTTTAGCTGGACACCTCGCAGCTGTGTTACATTTTGAGTATGCCGCAGAGGGTAATCATGAGGTTATATAAGAAGCGTGCGTGTCCTCTGTTCTATTTACCATCTCGGCTCATGCCCAAAGCCAGACACTTCTGTAGGCGACAATGTTGGCAGCGGTTGCGGTTAGTTCGGTCGATCAAACAGTTCCTCTGGCGGGAGCAAGAATACATGGCGTTGTTCTGCTGGCTGCGGCGGAAGAATCCCTAAAGTGATGCATAAACACATGCTCAATTACTACATGCATATTTGACTAATGACAGGTTGCTCGAAGTGGGATTGGGTTTTTCTTTACCTTGCAGCCTTCACAGGTGATGACTCCATAGTGGATCCCCGAGGACTTGTCCCCGCAGATTTTACAGGGAATGACCTCGATCTGAGCTGCAGGACCAAAAGCAAGATTAAGCAGGTCAAAATAAATGAAAAACAAATACTGGACTTGACAATGAGAAGAAAACACAAGTCAAGTGGTTAGCACGCTCGTCACAAATTTTTACATAACTTTTGCCAAATTAAGCATTTTCAAGCACAAAAAGGCAAAATGAACTAAAACACAGGCATTGAGAAGTGAAAATTGCATGAAAATTGTGAGGGTAGTATTCTACACTGGTCACTATGGTGTCAATAATACTACTTGAAGGTTTGGTGAGGCCAGCACCAGACTTGATCCGTGGAACAACATGCAGGCACAGTAATAACACAATAATAATAATAACAATCATCATTTTGTGTAATCCATGCCAAGACATAACGCAAATATGACTCTCCGATGTCACTTCCAGTCCTTCACACATCAGGAACACATTTACTGTGACACACGCCAGCAGAAGTTTTATTTATGTCTTAAATAGCTTATTTTTCTGATTATATCTACTATAGCGGGTTTTTGAGTGTAAAGGTGATTATATGGGTGTAACTTCATGTCTAGATGGCTTTAATCATGTTAGAATCTGTATTTAGAAGGTTGTAAACAAGGTTTCTATGGTCTGACTACAAAAACGTTCCATTTATGAATAAGAAAATACTTTGCAGAAAGTTGCATCTCACGGTCAGGTCTGGAACCAATTAACCTTGATACTTTTCTGTGCACACTTCCTGTTTCACAGGTTGACTGTGTGTTACGTTGCATTTTTTATAAAGATTTAACTACATGACTGTTTGTTTGTTTTTTTAATTGTATTTTGTTATTTAACTTCCAGTAAGCGTTAAAGGTTCTGTTCCACCAGCAACTGTGTTTTATGCTCTCTGATAAGCAGCATTTCTGTTACTTTATGATACTCATAACGCCATGAACTTTGGTTGTCTTGTTAAGGTCATCTGTGCTTTGCTGTTTTATTCTTTCCAGGTATAAATCTTGAACAAAGTAGGATCCTTTGTATCTTCTGCTGACCTAGGAACGGCTCGCTGTGGCCTTATCTTGTCACAGTTAGACGGCTGTAATTTTCTGTACTCGAAACTCTATTAGAAGGTCATCTTTCACCTCCAACTGATACAAAATGCAGCTGCCATGCTTTAACAAGGTGTAAAACTCATCATATTTGTCTTCATAACGCTAAAATAGCTAAATCCTTTCAGACTAAAATAGACTGATAATTTTGTCTAGTGCAAATCCAATTTGACACTCAGGTTAGGCCTACTTTTAAAAGAAAAACAAGTACCCTGTAAACCAAGTACATATCTTGGCATACTTTCTGTTTTCTTTCCTTTTATGTTTTTATAGGATATTACTTACATCTAGAATACAAGTCATCTTTTTGTCATTCGTATCTTAAATAGCAGCTGATGGCTGATACTGGAAACAGAACATAGAAATGATCATCATTTAAACTTGCGGTGAAAGGACATTTCAAGTCCTATAATCTGCCCCACAAAGACTTGCCTTGAACAGTGTTTGTCTGCACCCTGCTTGCGGCCCCCCAGAGGGAAAAGAGTGCACAAACAGATAGGCGATCACATGACTGTTGCAGAGTGACATGAACAAACAGGGCATCTTTCTTGGTAGAGAAAAAACAACAATATTGTAAGATACAGCCTGTTTTTTTAAATCTTACACTCTTCTACTACATGTTTTGTGTAATGTACAGTAATGGATGCATCTGGGGAGAGATTATTATGCTCCTGGAAGAGTGAAAAAGCACCACAAATCCCCACTCTGTTGCATGCTCGGTGCTTAAGCTGTTGACTAAAATACTTCAACTGATCGGGGCAGCTGAAGGCATGTAATGGAAAAAAAAAAAAACTCCACCACCCTCCTTCTCTTTCTGTGAGGCTCTCCTCTCCCCCGCCCTCATCTCATGATTATATAACTCTCGTCTGTGAGCATTCCTCACAACACTCATTCAGCCAGCTCACTCTAGCAACACCGACTACCCGCCCTCCCTGGATTCTCACCCTCCCATTGGCTGGGCAATGGCGGCAGCCGGCTTGGCATTGGCTGAGTCACCCATCGCTCGGGCGCTCCAGCCTGTCAGCCCATGTGGACGTTCTGTCCCACTGACACACTTTCCCACTGCAGGGGGAGGTAGGAGGAAAGCGGGCACAATCACGGTGCTCCCCAGACTAGTTTTAAGGTGGAGGTATACAAAGAGCTCGCTTACGGTATTAAACACATTTTCGATGAGGCTTGGAGCTTGCTTAAAAAAAAGCTATTGCACAACAGTAAAGTAGATGTAATAGCAACAATACGTGAAAAACTGCCCTTACCAGTTCATTTATTTCCAATAACGACTGACTATTTTCCTAGTAATAAACACCAGATCATGTTTTATCATGAAGCTATCACTCCTAATATGACTGATCTACTGTACATGGCTATAGTACAGACACGGTAGGAAACCTGAATGCCAGCCATTCGGTTTTCCACCCTTCTCCCCAATCTTTGACATTGAGCTTCAGTGCAGCCACGTCTATTCTTGTCCTCTGCTAAGAGCCAGAAATACAGTAGGGATGCCAAGCTACCCATCGTCCAAATTGCAATCTCACACGCGTGCCTCCATATCTTGTCCAAAAGCGGTAAAGGATATGATACAAGTCCAAAACTGGGGAATGGTTAACAATGAAAGCAAGATCATACAGTAAAGTAAAAAGTAAAGAAATGTTGGCATCCATTTCTTGAAGACAACCAGTCTGTGATATGTTTATCACAGTTGACTTTTGCTAACAGGATGCATGAAAGCACATGCAGTGCTCAACTTTTTTCAAAACATTGACTTGCTCACAAAATCTATGAGGGAAATAAATTAAACAAATGACACACACACACAAACACACAAACACACAATGCTTCTCTTCCAGCTGATGGTTGGGCATTTGGAACTGCCAATAATTGCACAACAGCAGCCTGTGGGCCAGCGTGTGGAACAGCGAGTCTGTCAGCGTGTCAGCAGCGTGTCGGAGAGTAACAAATTCATTCTGACCAGCCACATGCCCCCCCCCCTGCACGCACAGTCACATGCGTCCCATCATGCATAACCCATGTCAATACTTGCACAACTAGTTTCGATAGCAGTCCTGGTTGTTTCACTGGCACGTCTTAAGGATGGTTGGTTGCCCTACAGCAACACTTTGACTGAGTTCTTTTTGGAAGCGGCATTCTTTTCGTTGCATCAAACCAAAATGAAGAATCATCTTGACACCACTGCTTTGTTGTGATTTGTGCTAATTCTCTGATATTTAGGCATCCAATCAGAGAAAGCATGGACACATGTTATCTGATCGAATTGTACTGCATTGCTGCCATGCACAACTTAGAATGGCCAAAACAACCAACTAACTGCTTAGATGCATTATGTGGACTTTACTGATGATTTATCGTGTTTTGAAGCAAATGAGGCAAAAGAGAGTGCATGACTTCGCTGCACTTTGATTCAGTCTTTCACTCAACAATTTGGTGACATGTGTTCAAACTGGGATGTCATGACTTCACTGGTAACAGGTTGAATGACTACGCTACATATTCAGCACCATGTGCTAGAAAGGGCTTCAGTTTGTTTACATTTGGATATCCTGCCTGAAAGAGGAACCTCCCACCACCAGGGGCCCTCTCTCTGTTTCTTCTTCCACCTCCTCCCCACCACCACTCATTCGCATCGCTCCTAGCAAAGATCCAGACTGGCAAGAGCTGCTGTCGTGCAGAAATTCTCTTTTTTTCCACAGGACACGACTTTAGCAGACGTGGACAAGCATTTATAATCAACTCACAAGTAACAATAAATGATCATGTTTATTCTTTTTTTGCATCTATTATATTTGGATTTGATGTAGTGTTTACAAAATGCTGTTATAAAAGTTATCCTAAGGAACAATATGGCCAATATCTTGCCATGCTCTGTGTTGGCTATGCTGGACAAGTTCAAGTTCAGAGACGAGCAGTGAGAAGGGCGGGTGTCAGTGCGCGCCTGCACATGGCGCAGCGCTGCCGGCAGGCGCTTCCTTCAGCCGCGCCCCCTCCCTCTGCTGCTCATGCTGTATAATGCTGGGTGACATAACTAGGTCAGTGGAACAGCCAGAGTCCTCTCCCTCCGTACAGTCACACAGCCGGCCATGCTGGCACGGCCATGCCATCACAACAGCCACAATCAATATAGAATAGAATGTTAGCAGACATGGTCAAATCCTTTTTTAGAAACTACATTCTAAAAAAAAAAAAGGAAAAAGTCTTGCATTCATACATATTCGATTTTTGAAACATGGAGCATGTAAAACATTTTGGAACATGTGAAGTGGCCCAATTTCACTATTTCAGCTACTTTGCAGTTGAATGGCTGCTTAGCAGCACACAGAATCACACACCTCTCGATGACATAATTCTGGTTTTTGCTTAAGAACAACCTCCTGCCACGCCCCTCCCTCTTTGTATTGCATAACTCCAACATGGATCCCTAACCAAAATGTGCATATGGGCTCCCAGGTGAGGTACGAGATTCCACTTGCAGACAGATTTAGCATAAATAAGAATACTTTTTTTTTCCAATTTAAACGAAATAATCTAATGTTTTGAAGTACTTTTGATATGAAACACCATTACATGTTCTTTAAATATGAATGCATTCCTACATAATTCATGTTTTGGTGGCAAATAAATAATTTGTTAAGCAAATAAATAATGTATTGGCCAAACAACAACCCTGCCTGCAAGTCAACGAAAAGTGAGGGCCATAATCCCGTCATGGGCGGATTATTGCGCACTTGGGATCAGAACAGGCGCACTCCAAACGACTTTGCGCACACATGTGGCGGCACCACCACGGTTAAAACACGCCGCCTTTCTCTGGCCGACCTGCTCCAAACAAGCCCGACCGGACGCATTGCACTCACCTCTCATTTTGACGTCTTCTTCTTGTTTGGCAGTCGATGTGGGAGCTCGGCTACATTTGGCCGCGCTGCAGGTGACAGGCTCCGTGGGAGGAAAAGCGCCGTGGAGCCAGCACGAAGTGGCTCTGTAAATATGAACTTCGGCAGGAGAGCAAAAGATAGAAAAAGTGTCCTCTATCGCTCGGTCAACTCCGAAGCGAAGAAAGGCATCCTGAGCGCCTGGGAACGGTGTTTGCTTGGCTAGAAAAGAATAGCCCCCACGGAGGCTTCCTCTCCGTCTACCCTGTTAACCTACTTTCTCCAAGCGTGGACTCTCACATGATCTCACCGCCACAAGCTCCTCTCGCGGCAGCGGCGGGGGCGCGCGCTGGCGGGGACGCGCTTAAGGTGGCCGAGGAAGCTGGAAGAAGGAGGGCTGCATGCGGGAGCGCGCACGCAACTGTGCCGTCAGTTGGGAATCGGGAGGCGTTTGTTGTTGTCGTGTATCATTATGTCATGTGACTTTAAGAGGTACACCTGCGCAGTTTAATGAGGTCCAACGCGGGGGCTGATTCTTCACATAGACAATAAGGCTGGTATATATATATATATATATACACATATTTATATGAATATATATATATATATATATGTGTGTATATATATATATATATGTATATATATATGTATATACATATATATATGTGAATATACATATATATATGCATATATATACATATATATATATACCAGCCTTATTGTCTATGTGAAGAATATATATATATATATGAATATATGTATATACATATATATATGTGAATATATATATATATTTATATATATATATGTATATATATATATATATATGTATATATATATATATACCAGTCTTATTGTCTATGTGAAGAATATATATATATATATATATATATATATATGAATATATATATATGGATGAAAGGCGGAAGGTAAAAAGACGTCTTTGTTATTATGTCCCTTTCCTGTCTAAGTTTGGTTGAAAAGTGTCTATTTGTGGGCTACATTTGCACACTATCATTTAAAGTACTCGCAGCTTCTCGCGCCCCCTCACAGTTCACCACCTTCCCCCAGGGGTAGCCGGCCCCACTACTGGAGAACCACTGGACTAAATTCAATGTCTCTTTCTGGGCTAAATCAAGGCGATGACGGACCAACCAGATTTAGCCACAAAAAAACATCCAAATGAGGTCTAGTGTTGGGTGGAAATTATTAGTTTTGCAACGTGTTTAGTGTTTTGATTGTAAAAATGTACAAATGTAGTGCATACCTCTGAGTGGTGTTACCAATACGCTCCTGGGGCAAAAAAAAGGTCACACACTCTAATATTTCGTCGAACAGCCTCTAGCGTTGATTACTGCACGCCTTAACTACACATTCCTCAAGATTTCTCCCCGCAGCGTCATTACTTTTAGGACCTTTTAAGACCTCGTATTGTATTGATCAGACCACTGCTCAAAGTCTTCTCCAGCACCAACTTGCACTGGCATTTCAATTGGGTTCATATTTGGACTCTGTGAAGGCCAATCCATGTGTGAAAACGATGTTTCATGCTTCCAGAAGCACTCTTTTAACAATTTGAGCCTGATGAATCCTGGCATTGTCATCTTGGAATACTCCCATGCCATCAGAAAAGAAAAAATCCATTGATGGAATAATCTGGTCATTCAGTATATTCAGGTCATCTTACCTCATTGTTTGATTTACCTAGACCTGACCAACTGCAGCAAACTATTAGCTCTGTATATATTGTGGCCAGCAGATGTAGTTTAAATACAGTAGATTTTTAAGCAAACATGCACCATTGACAACCTCATTTGGGTCAAGGATGGTGTTGTGTCTTGAAGGACACAACAGCTCAGGGCTGGGGAAATTTTTGGGGGTCTATCACTTGACTTTTTTGTTCCATAATCCTCAAGATTTTCCAAGATGTGTAAAATGTCTGACTGTCTTACCAACCTCAGCAGCAATGGCGTTTTTAAACTTTTCGTCATCTCACAAACAGCCAATTTAACTTGAATGTTTTTTTTTTATAAATTGCTTACTCAGAACAATTTTGTCTCACTCCCATTTCTTCTTTCTGCAATTTGAAGCTCTACTTTGAACCTTTTTAAAATCCAACAATTCATTCATTCATTCATTTTCTGTACCGCTTATCCTCATTAGGGTCACGGGGATGCTGGAGCCTATCCCAGCTGGCTTTGGGCGAGAGGCGGGGTACACCCTGGACTGGTCNCAAACATGCACCATTGACAACCTCATTTGGGTCAAGGATGGTGTTGTGTCTTGAAGGACACAACAGCTCAGGGCTGGGGAAATTTTTGGGGGTCTACCACTTGACTTTTTTGTTCCATAATCCTCAAGATTTTCCAAGATGTGTAAAATGTCTGACTGTCTTACCAACCTCAGCAGCAATGGCGTGCTGCTAGAGGCCTTGCTTATGCAACTGAACAATTTATTTTTAAACTTTTGGTCATCTCACAAACAGCCAATTTAACTCGAATGTTTTTTTTTAAATAAATTGCTTACTCAGAACAATTTTGTCTCACTCCCATTTCTTCTTACTGCAATTTGAAGCTCTACTTTGAACCTTTTTAAAATCCAACAATGCAAAATGTAAATTTTTGCAATTTTTGTAGTATTTGAATAGTAGAGTCAAGATTTGGAGTAATTGGCGCAATTATTAGATAATTTTAAATAAATTGAGCAATATCTTATTGGTGATAATCAATACATTTAATGTGGAGGTGTCATCTATGTTTTTGTGAGTTGTGTCTTTAATTTGCTCGTAGTCGAGATTGTGTCATTTATAATGTTTGTCCATTCTTTTATTTTTTTGACAAGTAGTTTGGGTTTCTATGGTCCTCCATTGAAACTTGATGTAGATTTTGCAGTTCGTGCTCTAAGTGCTTTCAATTTTCTGCCCCCAGCTTGTTGATGCAGATGTCTGGACCTTTCAGCTCGCTTGTCTCTCAGAGTAGAACCGCTGCTCCTTCACATTGGGAGGAACCAGATGAGGTGGCTTGGGCATCTGGTCAGGGTGAATCCCAGACACCTCCCCAGCGCGTTGGAGAGACTGTCTCTCAACTGGTCTGGGATCGCCTCGGGATCCCCTGGGAGCAGCTGGATAAAGAAAGCCTGGGAGAGGGAAGTCTGGGCTTCCCTGCTTAGGCACAACCCGATCTTGGATAAGCGGAAGAAAATGAATGGATGGATGGGATTTATGATGAGGACAAGTGGAATGCATGTATGGACGTGGTTGACATCTACATCCAGCAATGCCCAATGGGGTACATGGTGATTGTCTTTGACCATGCATCCACAATTAAACTTGTGAAGCAGGACTTTTAATAATTTTTATTTGTATTCAGCTATTTTACTCAATTGAATTCTGTGTCCATGGAAGGTTGGATAATACGCTGGGTAGGTTTTCCCCCAGTAATTGCTGACAGTATGCCATTTCTCTAAGGAGAAGCTCCCGAGTTTACACCCAATGACCTTGTGAAGTTTGATTCTTCTTGGTTCCTGTTTGGTTTGATTTCCCTACATGTCGTGATGTCCTAAATAAACAGACACAGTTCCGTACATTGTAGCAATACTGCTTATCCAACTTACAGTACATGATGGCTTTATATAGCACAGTGCAGACAACAAATCATACTGATCGTAGTTGTTTTTTTGTTTGAATGCCGTTGTCGGCAAGCACATTCTGCTTCAACTGTAGGCTATTATAAACATGTGCGTAGGAAAGACCGCGTCAGTGGTGATGAGGAGGTGGACAATGATAATAAGGGGATGAGGGAGTGGGGAGGGCAGTGGAAGGGGGGGCTTATGATGCAATGTTCTGGCAGCAGTGTTATGAAACAGCATCAAGGCAGAGATTACTCAAACTAGGTTAGTAGAGCAGCCCAGCACAGAGCAGCTACAGCGGCTTCTTTTTCTCTTTCTTTTCTCTCTCTCTCTCTCACACACACACAGGCACACACATTCTTTTTCCTCCAAACCCTCTCAACCCTTTTTCTTGCCTTGCAATCTTTTTGTGTCATTTCCTCCTCCCATACTTTCTGTCACATATTTTCATCTTCCAATGCAAACCCTTACTTTTTGCAGCCACTGCTGGCAATTTTTTCATTCAGCCATTTGCTGTTTTTCCCTTCCTCTTACCCCGCTCACACACCTCCTCTAAAGACCCTCTGTTCTTTGTCACCCTTGACAACAGCAGCGCTACTTTGACCTTAGCGCTTATGTAACCGTTGTGCAGATTGGTCAGACAGCAGGGGAAGGAGAGCGAGAGGGAGAAGGGAAGGTTTCAGCAAGGCCGACATTTTGTTGTCTGATGAGAATGCAAGGGGTGAAACAAGAGGCAAGGAAGAAGGAGAAGACGAGCTTAGAGCTGGGATATCTTTGGGATGTTGCCAGCAGCTGCATAACAGGATGAGGGAGCGGATGGGGGGGAGGAAGGCTGAAATGATACAAACATGAATGAATGTTTTTAGCATCATAATTCTTTTGACAACAAGCAAACCTGCAGACACAAAGATAAACAATGTTTCGCAAATCATCTGGACAATTCTGTGCAGACCGTTGTTTGTGTTCACGGGTAAACACAATACACTTCATGAGGAACACTCGCACATTCAAATAAGATTCTGCAAACACTACAAGGATTATTAACCATACCATTATATTCATTGTTATGGCTCATAATTGTGCATATTTATATTTGCATATTTGCAACACCTAAGTATGAAGCAGCAACCTGACAATTAGAACTACAGTAATAAATGTAAAGTAATACCTGTCTGCCAGATATTTTTTTTAAATCTTGGATATAAATAGATGCAAGCTACTTAATGTTGTGGCTAATGTGTGAATGTACTGTGTGTGCAGTACATTCTATTTTTCCAAAATATTTGCAAAAATGTATATTCAATGTTAAAAAGGTTCTGAGGTTTATGAAACAACAAAGTCAAGTGGTTGACCCCAAAAAATGGTTGAGCATCCAAATCTAAATCCAGTTGAGAACATTTGGGGATGGATGGCAAGGTATTATTTATTTATGTTTTCATAAGGTTGATTTACGCCACACTGACAACTAAGATCATATGTGGGCGTGAGTGTTAACGAAGCATCATGAACAGCTGGGGGTTCAGTATTGTTGCTCAAGGAATACTTTGACATGGTCACACAAGTGAGCGCAGGATCGAACCCGCAACCTTTGGGTTGGGAGCCAACCACTCTTACCACCTGGCAAGGGAAATGTACAAAAATGTACAGTGGATGCTCTGTGTGAAGCCATTTCATTTCATTTGTACCAGCGTCCTGAACTCACTGACACGAAGCACGCCCAAACCAGTGTTTGAGGTGATTAACAAGAATAAAAAAGGACTGATTAATGAGTCCTTTTTTATTTTTACATTAGGGAGCAGGGGTTCATTTTTGAGCTATGTTTTTAAGGTTTTGATCAGCTGATGAACAGCCCAGTTCAGTTTAATGGTTGTTTGCAATAAATTGCTTACTCAAAAATTCATTCCCATTTCTTTTTTTTCTTCTTGCATTTTGAAGCTCTATTTAGAAGCCCCTCTAGGTCCAACAGGGCTAAATGTAAAGTGCAATATTTCAACTGCTCTGAACATTTTCTTTAGGAGTGTATTGTGTGACAAATCACGTTGCTAACAAGGCCACAGGTTGAGCGCATCATTTTAATGTGGTTGTGGGAGTTAATCTCTTTACAGCGCACAAGCTCTGGTTGTTAAGAACCCCTCCATATATTTACGTCATACTGTACATAAACTGCAAAGCAAATTGTTTCAATAGTATGTGAGGATCACCTTGATTTTTTATTTTATTTTACTGGCGACCAGTCCAGGGTGTACTGCACTACTGGCCCTAAACCAGCTGGGATGGGCTCCAGCATACCCTACCCTAGTGGATGGATGGTCAGGTCGTCGTGCAGACAGATTGTTGTTTGCCATAGGTTTCTCTTGCGTCAGATCAAAGCTGCTGCAACCTTGTGACTCTGCAGGGTTACATTTAAAGGCTTCGCTCACATCAAAGCTTCTTTGTGGCGATGACACTTGGACTGTAACTGATTGGCTGCACATGGTTTCAGATGGGGGGCCCAGAGCCAATCCGGGTGCCTTAGCCGAATCAACTCTGTACATTCTTGTGTCGCTTCTCCCACGCCAATATTGTGAAGCATTCGCATGCTCAAATAAGTGGTCCTGGGGTTATTAAAACCGCATATTATAGATAAAATTCACAGCTGCAGGTTTATTTCTTCACTCAAATCCACAAAAGCTTACACAAGCTTGTAAATATACACTGGACTTCCTGTGCGCTGACTTTTCTCATTTCTAAATCTGCTTGTTTTCGCCTGTCTGAAGGTGCCGTAATCCTCCCCTCCCTGCCTGCAGCTATAGCCGGTTCAAATGGCGCTTGATCTTTGCTGCGTCACTGGGTCAGTGTGCCAGTTCCCTCCTGCCATTCATCATCCCTCACCACCCTTGTGTTTTATTTGCTTTGCCCTTTCTTTTGTACCTTTCAGAAGCCATTCTGCTGTATAGTTCTACAAGCCACCACACCTTGTTTCTGTCATTCCGTGGTCATCAGTAACTTTGTCAAACACTGTACAGTGTCAGAGTGTGGTAAAGTCTACTGTATAAATAAAACAGCAGTTGGGGCTTGGGTCAATAGGTACAGATGATCTCACTGAGCAAATACATCCCTACCCTGAATGAGATGGATTGCTGGGAGATGAGCAAATGTACAGTGTATTTTTACATTATGCTTATCTATGTGCTTCTCTGATATCGTAATATTTATATTCCTCACTTTCTATCCCTGCCTTGTTTGTAAATTTGCCTATTCGTTGTCCTGTCTTATGTTCAGACAGTTATACAAATGTTTAAATGTCCATGACATGCCCAGACAAGACTCCACAAACACAGTCGGTAACATATTTCTTCTTCTGTCACTCGGTACAGAATAATGCAAGGGCCTATTAATCGTTTTGTTCCTTCTCCACTCCCATATGCACTTGAATGGAGGAAGGCCTGCGAGTGTTGACACACTAATGGTACTCCGAATCAGGTAATACATTAACTAAAAATGAGATGCTCTTGAGCGATTAGAGTGCCAACTTCATAATGCACATATGTGAGGTCAAGCTGTTCTTCCTGCGTGTACACAAGCTCTGATGCAAATATACGCCATGCAAATATCTGTTTAAAAAGAGGTTGCCACGGCAGCCGGGTTGTGTTTACCTCCAGTGTGATTCAACGTGCTTTGCCATATGAATCTGACCCAGTTTCACGCTGTAGTGAGTGTGATCCTCCCCCCAACCTCCATGCACATTTACAGTGTTGTGATTTTTGTTTCTATTTTGTAACCAAGGCCATTAAGCGCTATGAGGTGGAAACAATTATCCTAATATCTTACATATTTTCCACAAGGGAATACTTTCAGCTTTTCCCTTATCTTCCTTCATGTTTACCCCAATGACCTACATCTTTTGTGGCTGTTTGTGTCATCTGGGCAATCATATCCTTATCGCCTGCCTTTAATCCACCCATATACTCTTCGATTCACTCGTCAGCCTTAATTTCCTTCAGAGCCGAGCCCTATGTTTGTTTAAGCGTCCAACAGCCCTGCATTATCTAATCACGGGTGACTGGAGCAAGAGGATGAGTTTTCTTTTTTTTTGTATCATGAGCTTAAAATCACATTTGTTTTCATTCACCAGCTCTTTGTCAGGTTAATCACATTCACCACCGACTGTCTGTCTTTGCAGAAATGTCGCATGCATCACCCCAGATTTTGTGTTAATCAACACAAAAACGCTGCATTTGATAATGAGTTGATAAGTCAGTTCTTGTGCAGCCTCCCAGATGACTCACAGCAGCAAGGCCTGCACAGAGACATCTAGTGTTGGCACTGGGATACCGCAGAACGGCCTTATGTAATAGTTGGAGTTTGCTCTAGATTGTGCATATTGCATGATTCTCAGCCCATTTTGATCAGAAGATTGCAGAGACACATGACAGGCCACATGCTGTTATGCATCTGAACACTGCGGTGAATACAGTAGCCGTTGTTTTGCTTGCATATACTGTTAGAAATAGGTCAAAATAGGCGCTTTTTAAAGCCACTTTATGTAACTTTGCCAGTGCCAAAAGGGCACAACTGTGATCCGTTTATGTGCAGATCAAGTGACAAAGCATTTTACATTAACCATAATTAGATGTCTAATACTGGCTTTTTTTGCCAATATCCGATATGCTGTTGTTGTGCAACTCTCAAATTCTGATTCTGATGTCAGCCGATACCGGTACCAATATGTGTAACATCACATATCTCCCGTTGTGGCATTAAGACATATCTGTCGTGAAGTTAATGGATACAGCATCAGCTATTAGCTTCTTGACGTGGCTGTAAACAACATTGTACAACCCTGGGAATTGGAAGTATTAAAGGAAGAAGTCTTGGTTCCGCCTCTCATAACCAACGCTCTGCAGTCATTGCAAATCGCAAGTTTAATAATGCTAGTCGGGAGCAAGCAAGCACCTGCGAGTGAGGATAGGTGGCGTAGAAAAAACGGTTGGAAGGACAGAGCAAGCTTACTACACCCACAAATGTTTCAGACGTGGTTTCATGAGGTCATCATTTGTGCGGCAGAAAAATCCAAGAGCCTATAGGTCTATATACAACATTTTTTTATTATCAGCTTTCGTTATAGGGAAAACACCTGATACTGATATTGACCGATACTAGATTTTTATGCCAGTAACCGAGATCCATCCATTTTGTCTGCTGCTTATCCTCATTAGGGTTGTGGGGGTATGCTAGAGACTATGCCAGCTGACTTGGTCTAATGGCAGGGCACATATAGCCAATAACCATTCACTCTCACATTCATACCTATGGGCAATCTGGATCCGCCAATTAACCTAACATGTGTGTTTCTGGAATGTGGGAGGAAAATGAAGTGCCCACACACGCGCGGTGAAAACTTGCAATGGAGATTCAAACCCAGATCTTACAGACTGTGGGGCCAACATGCTAACCACTCGGCCACCGTGCGACCAATTATCCTTAAGCATATAGTACAACACGTATGCACACATTTAAGGGGTTTGTCCTGTAAACACCTTGTTGATAACCCTGCTTGAATCCTCCTCTGAGTGTGCAAGTGCAGATTGGTAAACATTATGCAATGCTTGAAAATTATGTAATCCCCCTTTTGGATCAAATCGTGAAACTAATTAACGAATGTACAGATGACTCATCCAACTTCAACAGACATTCACAGATGAGCCGGTGTTGTATGGACGCCTGCTGATGCTAATAAGAGAGAAAGACGCGTCAAAGAAGCGCGAAAGTCTGCATTGCGTCACAACGGGAAGAGGAGAGGGAGAGGGTGGTCAGAGGCTCTGGGAGAGGACAAAGGGGTGTGTCTTAACTGACCTAGTTACAGCAATAGAAGCACCCTCCCTCCACCACCACCACCACCACCACCACACCCCTCCCACAGCCCCTTCATCCAACATCCCTGCCTGACTTTGTGATGTGTAAAGGGCACTTTCAAACAGTACCAGACAGAGTGGAGGTCAGGCAGAGGCAGACAGAGGGGTGGCAAAGCAAGACGGGTCGACGGGATGCGACACAATTAAGGTCGGCTGAGATGTGCAGACAGATACATCCACTATGATAAAGACGACCTGTGCAGAGCTGGGAAATATCTCTGCACAAACAGGAAGAGCCTCGAGGGTCTTACAACAAATTAATAACAACAGGCTGCATTCTTATTATTAAACCCCACACATCCTGGTTTATATTAGATTTTTGCTCTCATTTTGAGGGAAATCAAATCTTTGAGGCGTAAATCAGCTTTTAATAAAATCAGAAATGCAATAACTGTAAAAACACAAAGATGTGATTACTCATAAACATCCTCTGATCTCACATTTCCTGTGCTTCCTAGGGCTAAACTCAACTTTTCCTGTCAATGAAATGTATGGAGAGTTAATGTCCCCTTTGACTTGACAAACGACGACAGTATATCTAACCTGTAGGCTCCTGGCTAACTCTGTTAGCCTTCAAGTGGTGCACTGAGGTTGAACGCTAACGAGAGCAATATTGGAGGACACTGGAAACTTCCTTAAAACACTCCATATTATCTTAAAAATAGTTGTAATGATCCCAAATGACAAGTTAAAGGCCAACTCATTTCTGCAAAACGTACTGCTCTGTCATCTGTTTTTGTCTTGAAACTGTTCCGTTTACCCTGGCCAAGATTTTTTTCTTCCAAATTTCCACCCTCCCCATTCTTTCTGGCCCCTCTCACTCACCAAGCGGTCTTTTCCTTCCCTTGCTGAGGTCTGCATTGTAATAACTGATATTTTGTTATTATTTCTGCCTCTTGTGACATACATCTGAGGGAAACAGATACTTTCAAACCTATTTCTGTTTACCCATCTCCATTGTCCTCTCTCACAAATCCCACAATAGTCATATTTAAATTGCTCTTCCGTTTTAGGGCGTCTCGCAAAAGTAAATGCACCCTCTCCCATTTCAGCAACCCTTCTACTTACAGTGTATCTTCTCCAGGGGAAATACTACAGACCGTCACTGCACATGTTGTATAGAAATATAGTTATGATCACGTGGCGTCAGAGTGCTTATGTCAAAGAGTTAAGACGTAGGATGATATAACCCTATTCTCTTGCTGATATCAAACCGGTATCCGATGTCAGTATCGGATCAGGACACCCCTTACAACAATGGCAGTACTCCTTTTTAGTGGATAGTAACAGTGTAAACAAATAGCTGACAAAGGAGCAAGACGACCTCGAAAAGTAGCACAAAACACATCGCGAGGATCCTCTCAAGACCACAGAGGCAACATTCCCCACTACAAAGTAAGTAAGAAAGGTACGTAGAATTTGTGCTGATATTGGATCAGATTGGTATTGGTATGGCTTATACTCAAAGCTGCGACATTGATATCTGAAGCAAACAACCCTAACTGTTGTCTACAGCTGGAAACAAAAGCGGGTGGCAGGATTATAGTGTCTTGCCAGTCAAACATGGTGGTGGGAGAGCGCACGAGTGCTGCCGAGACCGGGGAGCAACAGTTCGTTGAAGTAAACATAAACTCCAACCTGTCATTTTGATACTACCCTCTCTTGAGAATATATAGTAAAATGGTACCACACATCATATTTCATACAATTTGTCATGCGCAATGTTTTGCAGCCTTCAAGTTGAATGTAAATGTATCGTACAGGGACATACAGTACTTCCCCATGTTCTTATTTGATTATTAAAATACAAGTACACCTCCTGAGTTTGGCGATGTCCTCACTCCTGAGTGTCATGCGGTATACTCAGGGCCTTAATAACCGTGAAAATACAGTAGTAAGCCGCTTTCTTCTCTGCCATAAAGAAAAGTATGAGGGTGTAGATGCAGCACGAGTACCACAATGAGATATAAAATGTGAGATAGACAGACTGCTGACACACTTCATAGATAGAAGAACAAATTGCTGACCCATTCCTCTCCACAATGCAGCTTTTGAGCAGTGATGATGTGCTCTAAAATAACACACATGTCCTGATTTCTTTTATAAAGTCCTGAAGGACATTATGTCACAAAAAAGACAGAAAAACAGTTTTCCAGTACGATGCGGTGCATTTCCACAGAACGTCAAACAATAATACGCATAAGCACACATATTGTTGAAATATTCACAACTGAACATTATGATTGTAAATGATTGAGTGCATGGATGTAAGTACACTATGCGAGTCTGCTTACTGTGTGTTGTGACGATAGTTGCAGCCTGCACTTGTTGGTAAGTGAGTAACGAAACCATGCTCTCTTCCTGTGTTTCAAGAAGAGCGTGCGTTGTGCAGCTTCACACATCTTTGAGGTGTAGACATGTGCTGGTGAAGTTCCTTTAAAATGATTTCTGCTAACGTGGTAAGTTGTCTGTTGATTTTTTTTTAAAGGCAAGTTTAAATTTAAGAACATACTTGAAGTGGTTCAGGGACATTTTGAGTGTAAATTGCCACATGGTGTAGGTAGTAACAGAAGACACGGAAACAGCATAAGCGTTCAGGGCCAGCATTATAAAACAAAATAATGTAGTGTAAGGTCAAAATGTTATGTGCAGTAGGGAACTTCTTGAATGAATCCGGTCAGCAGATAGGCTCACTGACTACAAGTTTCAAGACGAACCTGTGAAATTTGTTTGATACCCTGCAATATATGTGTATGAATCATGAATGAAAATACATTCATACATACTGTATTTTGATCTGTTATTTTGTATAGGCACGATTTAGGATTTTGTCATAGCCACGGCAATACTTCCAATGATCGGTATTAATGTTTGCTATTTTTGTCATTCACCGCTTGACTGTTTTTACAGACAACCATGTGCAGCATCCCCAACGCAAGCTGTACAGCGGACAGCCTTCTGGGCCTGGCTTACTGTCCGTTGTTTGTCCTGGGGTTGCTTGTCAATGCCGCAGCTCTGCGTGCTTTCATACAGCAGGAATCTTGGACAGACACCCACGTCTACATGTTCAACCTGGTTATAGCCGACTCTTTCCTCATAATCTGCCTTCCCTTCAGGATTTACCATTCTTTTTTCTGCTTGGACAAGACTTATTGGTGTACTTTTTTTATTTCCACACATTTCATCAACATGTATGCCAGTATTATGACCTCTACGGCCATCAGCGTCCACCGCTACTTGGTTGTAAGCTTTCCATTGCAGGTGAGGTCATGGAGAAAAAAGAAGGCGACGGCCTTCGCTGTGTGTTTGTTCATTTGGGGGTCTTTGGTGACAACAGCCATTGTATACCGAGAGGACAATTACCCTCACAAACTCTGGACATGCTTTGAAAGATGCAAGGATCAACCCCTTAGTTTAAACTTTATTGTGGTCCTGCTGCTTCTCGGCTTCACGGCTCCGCTGCTGACAGTCGTGTTTTGTTCAAGTCGAATTATCTGGATTCTGAGGGCAGAGTGTGGTGCCTCATCATTGCTGCAAAGAAACATTGTTGGCATAGTAACAGCAAATATGCTCGTGTTCATTGGCTGTTACACGCCACTCCATGTTGGCTTTCTGCTGAACTACTTTTACAAAGCACCTGCAAACTGGCAGTTTAGCTACCTTCCTGTGCATGAATATTTACGGGCCTCCGAGTGGATTGCATCATCAAACTGCTGCTTAGATGCCGTTGGCTATTATTTCTTACTGAAAAAGGTTTATCCATAAGTCGGCGAATGAAGAGGAGTAAGCACTGTCACGCTGTAATATTTAGCTTGTTTGATGGCCCACAAGAAGCCACAGTATAGAATGGATTCTCAACAGCTGAGCCCAAACATTCTCAAACATATTCTGTAGTGTCCAGCTAACAAAATCTAGAGCAGCGGGTTTCAAAGTGCAGGCTCCCATCAGAGAATTCATATCTTACATTTATTTTACATTTAGACGTGTATTTTAATTCCTTTACATACATTATATTTACATATTAGACATTTTACATTGAATATTTAATCTCTCAAGTGCTCAAATACATGTAAATAGACGTCTAAATGGCTAATAAATGTAAAATGTCTAAGTGTTAACGGTAACCCTACTTTAGTCCCACCCTGTATAATATGGTTCCTGGTAATAGCGCTCCTCACAAAGCAAAAACTATTTTTCGGGAACATACAGTATGTTGTCTTAGACTCTGTTTACACTAACTCTATTTTAGCCCCCCTTAGGGTAGGCCCAACTCACACTTGGACATGGAACATTACAAGTCTAAATGTCTTTACAGGATAAAAGACACCCATTCACCAAATGAATATTGACCTGATCTCAATGTGGCAATGGTTAGGAATTTTTTTGAGGATAATTTACATTGCCAAAGTATGACAAAAGAAACTGAGCAGATGTTGTAACGATATTGTTTTAGCATTGGACTGGGATAACCATTGTTCACTTGTTTTCATTGTACATTACACAATGTTGCCCAGTAACGCAAGAGAAAACAGAACCTGTGGGTTTTTAGATGCTCATCATATGTGTGAATTGCATATTGAGTCACAAAACTGAGCTGACTTTAAAAGTGGTCACTTAGCTGCAGATTAAAGTTGGGTGGAGGTGTTGGCTGTACAGTCAAGATATGGAATAAAACAGTCTTGTGCTTAAAGTGTAGACTCGCAGCAATAATTTGAAATATTTCACAAAATGATTGATTTTACCATTCAGCAATGATTGCTCTTTCACTTTTGGACCTTACTGTAAATGTTTTCATCATCTCACTCTCTATTCTACGTTTTAGTTGGGCTGACCACAGCAAAAGACTTCCCTCTTAACAAGAGTGCAGTAAATTCATAGGCACCCACCTGACTTCCATGTTTGACCAAGTGAGCTCAGACAGCATCTAGCGTCCTCTTGTGGTGAAGAAAGTAATTACACACACAAAAATCTGCCTCTGTCTAAGTCTGTTAAAGCTGAGTTCCACCTTCAACCTTTACCCTCTAATTATATCAAGCATAAACTCCCATACACATAAAAACTCACGTTTAATTCATATCAAGACATCCAAATAGAATACACATAATGTGTACGTGAATGAACGGGTTGACACTAACACACGCTGTACACCTGACCTGAATTTGAAGACAGGTTGACAATGGCAAAAATGTACATTTTGCACTGATAAATGTTAAAAAGGTTCCATACAAAGCTTCAAAATGTTATTTCAATTAGCCGGCATGCCCAAACCAATTTTTTACTGAGATTGTTTTGAACATTTTATTTTATTTTAGGGAGGGTTCTGTTGTTGTTGTTTTTTTTTAGCAATGGCCTTCAACTTTTGTTCAGCTGTTTTTTAGTTTTAATGGAAGTACAATGAAAAACCTCATAAAGCGCAGACCTCCACCAAGCGCCATATTTCACTCTTACATGGTAAGACTTATCAATTACCTTTGTTAGTCTGTGGCTTATACACTGCATGATTTGGCCATTATATGAAGTATCGGGCATGTAAAAAAAATGCAGAAACAGCAACAGGCAGACACGGTAGTATCCGCGGGGGACTCCTCGGCAGAAAATGCACTAGTTGCACATTGTTTACAGGCATGTTGAGAAGCTAATTGCTGATGCTGTATCCACTAGCGTCACAACAGATATGTGTTCATTCCAAGACAGGGGATATGTGATGTTACATACAGTATGTCGGTTGATATCAGAATTGAGTTGGAAAATATCAGCATATCGGCGATAAAGCCAATACCGGGCATCTCTAACAATAATATATCATAATAATGCAATATTTATTTTATCATGTCATCTTTCACACTGGGCGGCACGGTGGCTGAGTGGGTAGCATGTTCTATCACGTAAATTCTTATTACGTTTTGATTTTGCAAGATCTTGCAACACGCCCATTCAGCAGTAAATGCAACATGAGCAGCAAATTATTTATTTCCATTTAATAGCAGTACTCCAAAGATCAGTGGTTATTATCATAGCGGTATTTTTAACAACTGCAAAAACTCAGGAGGCAGGCAAAGGTAAAAGCTCAGTTCTGTCTGAGATCAGACCTGCAACTCTACTCTACCAACAGGGGACAGCTGAAGTCAACGCTCAGCCATAGTCACGTAAATACATACATCTTATTCACACCATTAACACAGAAGAATAAAACAAAACAAAAAACCTCCCACTTGAATGCTTTTTGTCCTCGGAATGAGCCGTCTGCCCCAAAACCAAACACGGAAACCGTCCAGATGATTATTTACACTATTCACAAATGTTACAGCTCTTCAATTGCAAAAGAGAGAAAGTCCTTGTGCTTATCTATTACTGCACACAAAACAACAATAAAAACATTCTCGCACTCGGGATGCTGACAAATATATTTAAGATCCTTTTATATGGCGCTTGATCGGCAAACAAACAATCACTGGACGACAAAAACGTCATGACACTGACACAAAAAAGAGAAAACCAATAGTCCCTCACAGCCTTTTCAGTCCATTTGATGATTTGCATCATTATTACATTTTATCTCCACATTCCATGTCATAGCATCATGTGGTAGCGGTATGATCATAAAGCACATGACAAAGTGTCTGTCTTACAGTACATATTTACAGTACATTACAGTTGCAGTGCCAACTTTAAACACTGTTGGTTCCGTCCTAACGGATGCAACAGTAGAAGCCTACACGTACAAGTAAAACATTCAGCATGTAAGGTCAAAGGCAAATATTTCACATGGCATACTGCAATAAGGAATATGGAGCTTTTCAAACAGCAGGGGCACCGCTGACTGAAGTAGTCATCATCATGGCACTTAAACACAACCGGTTTTTTTTTTGCTTCTGTAAACAGGCATCAGTACAACACTCCTAAGAAGATTTTGGCACACAGATGTGAATACGAGCGAGTAAGTTGGTCATTTCATTCTTATTATCCAGCCGCCTAATAATCCTCCTGTCATGAAAAATGAAGGGAATACTTAAATCACACATCCGAGATCTTGATGAACGACACATTCCTGTACTGGTCAGTGTAATCTGTCATAACACTTAACGGAGACCCAAATTAATGAAGAATAATATGCTAACGTGGGAAAATGACAGACTCATCCACCTTTCTGTTGTTAGCATGTCTCAGTAGCGTGTATGGCCTCCACGAGCATGCATGCACTCCCTGCAATGTCTGAACATGCTCCTGGTGAGATGATCTTCTCGGCGGGAATGCTCCTCCCTGACCTGAATCAGGAGGAGCGGCGCAACCTGAACAACTTGCGGCGCATTATGCGACCACTATCATTAATCATTCCTCTGCTTTCTATGTGTTGTCTCTCCAAGTTGCATGTGTGGAACTGACTCCTAGTTGTCCTTGCTTTCTAACCGGAAGTGTGATGGACACACTGTGGTGATGATGTGTTCCCTTTACTGTTTTTGAACAGTGTGTTTCTTCGAATGATTGAAGTTTCTTGAAGGACTGGTGATATAAATAAAAAAACCCTCTCCGATTCTGATTACTGTAGACTTTATGAAAGGAGGATTTATTATGGCTGTATTGCTTGTCTTATGAAAAGGCGAGCACATGTAACAAAAGGTTTTTTTTTACATTCATAGTTATAATGACATGATCGGAGGCTATTTGCGTTCGAGCGGTCTGATGGTTGGCATCTCAGTGTTTGTTGGAATTAAAGCTTACTATGTACATTAACCGTAGAAGTGTTGCAGACGACAAAGCAAATAAAAGTAGATTGTTGTCATTGCTGATGTTGGCGGCTTTTGCCTTTTATATGACACCCATCTCAACGTTGAGCTGAACTAAATGCTGACTCTCATGGCACTCCACACATTGATGGTAGATGATTTACGTGCCCATTTGCCTGCTGGGGGCAATTCCATTACACCTATTGGCTTTGGAGTTTCCATCATCGCTTCTGTAACTGTCACTCTGTTCTGCATCGCGTCTGTGGGACCTTGACCTTCTGTGGGCTTTCCAGGGAAATTCTTACCCATTACAGCTGGACGGTGTTCAATAATACAGTTTGAATAAATATATGTAGGAAAAGACAAAGTATTCCCAATGACACCTTTCTTCCTTTCTGGTCACTTTTCTGTTCAAACCTTTCCAGAGTCGTCGTTATGGAATTCTAGGCCATTAAGTAGTACAAGGAGCGGAAAGGGTGAAAAGAGCAATGGGCGTCAGAGATGCCGACAACGTCATTACAGAGAGCATGCGGGCTGGCAGGAATACTGCTGACATTTCAGTCTTGCTCGCCTCTCTCCGTAGACTTATGATCCTGCATCGCTATGAGACAACTCGGACTATTGGAGGCATTTAACACTCACGCCGTGCTGCCCGTTGCATGTATAAGTGCAACAAAGAGGAAGCAGATGAGCTTCTTCTTTTGTTTCCTGTTTGGTGTCACAACGAGTTTTGATGAGTCCCTTAAAGCTCATTATCTTCAGGAAATGTGCAACGGGCACCATACCCAACAGGTGGAGAACGACGAATGCTTGGTTTTTGATTAGGGATGGGCATAATTGTCCATTGTGTGGTACTGATGGTTGTTCAAAAAAATGAGTTCAGTACTTGGCTGCAACAAGCAGAGGTGCTGATGATGTCGTCTCGGTGTGGCCACTGGCATGTAGAGATTCTCCCATCCCTTTAAAAAGAAGTCATTTCCCCCATAGTACAAGAACAAGGAGATTTTATTCAGATGCCCATCCCTAGACAAAGAAAGTGAAAATGAAAAATAATATTGAGTTGTTCCTTGTGTTGCAGCGATTACAGATTCTGCTCTGCCAAACTGGATCTTCAAGATTTTTGCCACCAGGGCACAGCCCAGGCCCGTCTCCAAACTGTTTTCACTTTATTGGAAACACAGAATTATCCAAAATGCCTCAGATAACCAAGAGATGTGTCCCAACACTTTTATCAGTGAAGAAAACAAAATTCTTGTACTTGTTAGTCTTGCTTCACTTTCACAACAGCCACTAAGTCCAGTCTTTTCTTTCTTTCCTCTGCTCTTTCCCTCCTGCCTTGGAAAGCGCTGGCAGGCGAGGCAACTCTGCAATGCAGACACAGCAACAACCTCCGTCCATCTGACCAATTAGTGTGAGCCAGTAAAAGATCGGCAGGCGCAGCAGCCAGTCGTAACGAGAGCCTCGCCGACACGGTAATGGAGGGTGGGGTGCATGGGGGGTTTGCCTGAGACAGTCATAGAGGAGACCAGAGGGCTAGAATGACAATGCACAAAAATGTCCAGCGATAGGGAGGGGCGGTGGTGGTGGTGGTGGTGGTGGTGGGGGGGGGGGGGGTGTTAAAGACAGGTCAATGCAAAGAGACGTAGAAAGGCGCTCATGCAGGCCCTTTATATCCTCAGCAGTCAGTGCCCAGCCTGAGTCCTGTCATTGCAATTCTTTTTACTTATTAGCTGGCTGAGGTCCATCAGCTCGCCAAGCTCACCTCGCTCCAGTGCCCCCCTCAACAGAGCCCTGGTCAGCACAGGGGTGTGCTGTTGGTATGTCTGGGTGCTGGGGGCGGCAATTGAGGGAAGTGGCAAGGGGGCAGGCACCATGCCGTGGCTGCTCAGGATGTAGCCTTCCTGGGCCGGCCAGCGCAAAGGCAGAGGCTCACCGTACTCCACGGGTGCGCTGGGTGCAGACACCACTCTCCTGCGCTCAGGTGAGTCCTGGGGCGTCATGGGGTACACGTATTCCCCTGCGGACTTCCTCAGGGGGACCTTGGGAGTCCCCTTCACACCTTTCTCTTGCTTGCTCAAACAGACATAGTGCTGTCGGGGGGTGTCACTCCCGCGGCCCTCGCCACTGTGACGCCCGCCCCCCCCCTGCTGAAACAGTCTAGTGGTCAAGTAAACTGAGGGGGGAATACGACAAGGGGAGCCCAAACCCACAGAGCCGCCCCCCAAGTAGGTCTGGCTTGTGTCCCATCCTCCGGAGTTTGAGTCAGACAGGCGCAGGCCTCTGCGTTTCTGCTGGGGCGTGTGCTCCGGGGTGGGTAGGAAACCTGGGTCAAGCTCACCGGATTTCACCCAGCCATTGGGCATCACAAACAGGGTCTCCCCGCCCTGAGTGCAGGGGCGCTCGCCACCTCCCTGCCGCGTCACGCTGAGCACAGAGCCTCCCATTCCGCCAGCATTACTTAATAGGCCCCTTTCACGCCGCTGGATAGACGACTGGGTGGTGTTGCTATGGTGACGGTTGGCCGGCTTGTGGGCCATGATCCAGCAGACAGCGAGGCCCGAGAGCGCCGCCCCGATGGTAAATGCTGAGACTGCAGAGGCCACCAGTAGATTGAGGGAGACAAGGCTCTCTGGCTCGATTAGAAGGCTTTGCTGCAGGATACCTAAAGATCAGGAGAAATGTTATTAGCATGACGGCAACACAAATCTGATGTACTGGCCACAGCATTAGGTACACTTGCACCATCTGATGAGAGCTGGATCACACAATTTCCAGAGATTTTATTGACACCATTACTTTTTACACCATTGTGAATTACTATAAACCACACTGCAGACCACAATGTAATAAATATATTGTTTAAATAATACCACTCTATCAAATGTGAGCACATGTCTCGCGCTTTAATTTACTGTGACAAATCAATACTTGCAACAAATACGGCAATATGTGCAACGAATATTGTAATAGTGTTCATTATAGAACTGTTGCAAACAATAGCTTCTCTCCAGTGTGGCCTTGAGGCTCCATAGGATCCAAAAGCTTGGAGAAGCCTGCACTTGTCATCAAGTTGAGCTCAGACTCCAACAGTACACACTTTCTCATTTTTCTTCTCTCCACTCCTCAATTTTTCCATTGTGCAGACCGCTTAGAGAATCTCTCCACAGAGCATACCATGACTTCAGTGTTTCCACCCAACTCTAATCACTCCCGTCTGCGGCAACAGCAGTGCATGTTTGTCCCTGGCTCAGCCGGTGCTTAATTTCAGATTTCAGAGATAAGAAAAAATGATCTGATTTATATAAAATGTGTGCTGAAAGCTTGAAAAGCAACTCCTTTGGAAGTTTAAGATCTGACCTAACAGCATTGACCTAAAAAGGGAAAAGGCTTTAGCCTCTGAGGAAAAGGGGTTCTGGTTTCCTCTTTGTGAGTGAATTTCAGCGCAAAGCTGGATAAGAGAACCTCTTGGGTGCTGCTGCTGCTGCTGGTGCAATGACATGTGAGTCCCGCAACAGAAGTGAAAGCAGCATATTATGCTAAGCTCACACACTCTGTCATATTGAGCAAAGAAAAGAGAACACAGCTTTGCACGCTATGGGAGGTTGCATGGATGTTATTTATCCTAGTGCAGTCAGTTGTCTGTGCTGGCAGCTACATCTCTTTCTCACCCCCTCTAATTAAACGTTCACACTCGGGCACTTCTGACCCAAAGCACGTGAGGTTGAACTAAAACAAATACCACTTACACACCAATCAGCTCTGTCAAAGGCGTCAGAACCGTCAACGATTGGTGTCACGGCTGAGGGGGAAGTAAAAAATGTATGAGATGTAACATTACATCCTGCATGTAATGGGCTAAATTACAAAACACGTCATAAATTGTTTCTTAGCTCCTTCGCCCCACTTTCATAACAAACACTCAGAAAAAAACAGTGGGGGGCTGTAATGAGGGATGGTACCACTAGGCGGAGACTTCCATTAGTTACATGGATGTGAATAGAAGCACCCAGTCATGGTGCTGAAACCTACCATCACAGTCTCCTAAGTGGGAGCTGCTGTTTCCGTATTCCACATCTTGTTGGAAAGGCAGCCTACAAGCACATACAAATCACACAAGGAAACGTCATACAGACTTGATATTCATTCAAGAGGAACACAAATTCCATGCAATGTCACATAACATGACACCAAAGCAAAAAGGGAAGCTGCATTATGCCAAGCATGATCTTGCTTATACGTTGTATTTTGTCCATACTAGCATGTCCAATCACTTTTCCACTCGCTGTAATAGGAAATGCTATTGACGCTTACACTGATTTCCTCTCATATTGGCCTGCCCGCAAGGAGGTCAGAGGTGAGGGTCAGCTATGAGAGTCCATAAAGTAATTATTACAATTTATTATTCAGGCCAGTACCAGACCAAAGTAGGCTCCAGCATACCCCCGCAACCCTAATGAGGATTAAGCAGTATTGAAAATGGATGGATGGATACAGTATAACATATTTACGAATATCATCTTCAGTTCAAATAACCAGAATAATATGTTTGTAGGCCGCACGGTGGTCGAGTGGGTAGCACATTGGCCTCACAGTCAGGAGGTTCAGGGTTTGAATCTCCGTTAGGCAGTTTGGAGTTTGCATGTTCTCCCCGTGCATGTGTGGGCTTTCTCCGGGTACTCCGGTTTTCTCCCACATTCCAAAAACATGCATGTTAGGTTAATTGGTGACTTTAAATTGTCCATTAGAGTGTGGATGGTTGTTTGTCTTTGTTTGTTTATATGTGCCCTGCGATTGGCTGGCGACCAGTCCAGGGTGTACCCCGCCTCCCGCCCAAAGTCAGCTGGGATAGGCTCCAGCATCCCCGTGACCCTAATGAGGATAAGCGGCATAAAAAATGAATGGATGAATGAATGAATATGTTTGTATTTTATAAAGCATTAAAGCACTATTAAGAAATAAATCCAAATAAAAAGTAAAAAAAGCTGCTTATGTGGGAAGTATGATTACACCGCTGAAGCACCTAAAGTAAAACAAAGCACACTTGTCTTTTTACAAATTTCTCAACCAACCACATGAAAAATAACAAAATAATCTTTTCACTTAATATTTACCTTAACCTTGCTTAAAATATAGCTCCATAAGTGCAGTTTTGCTTCTACTGTAAATATATTTGCACAAAGCCTTTGCTGATTATCAGTCCGCAGGTCTCTTTTTATGGACATGTTCCCCTCACCTAGTTCCTGGTCTCAGGAAAGAGCAGGTGCTGCCTCTGGTCCAGCCACAATAGGGGTCCCTCGAGGCAAGGCAGTCCCTGTGTGCACACATACAAACGTAAACTAGGCAATCTCACTATATGCTTATTCCCTGTGGGACAGCAAAGAACATGCAAACACTGTTATAAGCATAAAAAGCCAGCAATTGATCTGCTTGGCTGTACACTTATCAAATGTCAAGTATGACTTTATTGATTGTAAAGTCAGACATGAGATGGATTTGTTATTTGTTGAGTTTGGTCATGTATTCGCTATAAAGCTCAAGGGAAATGTATACACAAGCTCACGATTATAATAGTGAGAAGCCAATCAGAGAAGCCAACAGTGAGAAGCCCGTCAGCTGCCTGAGGTTGACAGGACTGACATCCCAACTGTAATACAGTTATACGAGAAAGGCCACTACATTAGGTACAACAGCAGTCTAATGCAATAATAGACAATACACGAGTTATATTAAAAATGTGCCTTTACCAGGATAACAGCACAAGGACGAGAGCTTTCAGACACTCTGCTCTCAAACTCTGGAACTCATTACCATCCGACATCCGAAATGTCGACTCACTCCCCATCTTCAAATCCCTTTGACGGCTTCTACGCTGTCCTTCCATCACTTGTGCATGTTGCTTTTATTATTGGTTGTTTTGTCTGTGTCTTGTGGAGTGTCCTTGGGTTTTTATAAAGGCACTTATAGATTATTATTATTATTATAACAATACACCATCAAAACAGTGGTACCTGTAGTGGTAACCATAGCAATTTTTCCCAGAGGAATGAGTGTCAATCCAATCTGTTCCAGACAACCAAAAATGTTAACAAAAACATGAATTTTATCGAGAATAGTGACACTTTTATGTGCATGAAACAATGCAAAAGCTATCATAAATGGCGAATGAAATAGACAAATGAACATTTAACATCACTTTTACCATTATGGAAGAAGGAGGGGAGGGGATGCCGTTTTCGTACTTTGCGATCAGTTCTTTCTTGAGTTATCAAATCGCAGGTAATGCTGGCAACTTTCTTTGGCCCCATGGCGGTTTGTGTAGCAGTATGTGTGTTATGTAGCACTTTCTTTTTTTGGGGACTCAATTGTGTGGAATGATACAGTGGTACACATATCCCTAGGGCTACGCAGATTGCTGTAGGGGTTGTGTGGCTTGACAACATTAGTGCTGAACAGTGAGATTTACGTAATGTGCTAGAATGCCTCACGTGAAGCAGGGTAAGTAGTACCGTGACAGCATGAAGTTGTTTTTCAATCTTGAAGATTTGTCAAGAACATTTATTTATATCGTGTGCTAAAAGAGAACTGGTCTTCTTACATGGTGCTGTGACTAATTAGTGTGTTTTCTGAGCCTGTCATTTGTTTGGTGAATGGATGCACTTTCATGTTAGAAGGACCCCGGTTTTGCATGTGTTAAGTACATTTACGTTTTCACAAAAATGTGTCTTCTTTGGGCGTTGCGGTCACTTTGTTCGGTGGTTCTTGAACACGCCATGTGTGATACAGATTGAGACTTGTGTGTTTGACTGCACAGTCAGATGCGTAGTTTCTACTGTATTCTTCCTTTCACAAATGTCAATGCTGTGCATAAATGCACAGAGGTGAGGTTTAATGTCAGTGCTGTGCTGCTGTGCATTTTATGTCCATTTGCCTCAGTAGTAATTAATTACACTTTGTAGTTTCTTGAATTCATTTCTGTAAGTTATGTGCCTTTGTTTTCATAATTGTTTATAATTATTAAGTTGGTGTTTAGCATTTGTTTCACTGTACTGATCATTTCCTTGTTGTTGCAAATAAATCCACCAAACAAAAGAAAAACTTGCCATGAGATATCTAAAACTGTCAAATTTAAATTAGTATGTGTGCAGTTGAAAAATAAGACACCATTTTTAATACAATGTCATAATATATAATATACAGTATCTGATAATGTATAGAATATGTGTGGAATTTGCATGTTCTCCCCGTGCGTGCATGCGTGGGTTTTCTCCGGGTACTCCGGTTTCCACCCGCATTCCAAAAACATGCACATTAGGTAAATTGGCCCCTCTAAATTGTCTATAGGTCCATGGGCATGAATGTGAATAATTGTTTGTCTTTATGAGCCCTGCGATTAACTGGCCACCAGTCCAGGGTGTACCCCTTTGCTTGAAGTCAGCTGGGATAGGCTCCAGCATACCCCCACAACCCTAGTGAGGAAAAGCGGCATAGAAGATGGATAGAAAGATGTTTGAATGTATGGTACTGTATATTTTTTAAGGATGCAGGAGTAGTGGGTGCACGACTTCCAGTCAGATGTCTAAATCTACTGTTATTAGACAACCTGCAGAGTCTAAAAAAACTGAGGCAAGCTTTTTGCAAAACTTTTCATAGAAAGACGAATCATACAAAAACTGGAGCGTGCAAAAAAGGAAGTTTGACTGGTCAAACCTGTTTTTTGTATTTTTGTATGTTTATTTGTGTTGTAAAAAAAAAAAAGTTATAGCTAACTTATATAGCTTACTTCATGCAGCGGGAGTGCAGGTGGCAGCGGGACGTGGGCACACGGACCAAACAGGATGGGAAGGTCAACAGCAGTGTGTGGCTGGTACGGTCCAATGTTAGAGACAGGAGCAGGCGAGCCTGAGGAGAGTCCTCACCACATCTGAAGACACAAAGTTGAAAGTAAAGTGGTGGACACATCTATAACTGGATCACATGATAAGTAATGCTCTTTAGCATCTTTTACACTGAGATTTTGCAAAACAGGACACAAGATCCGGCATTTACTGCCTGTGCCTTTTATGTAGAACCAAGCCAGTCAGATATCGCTGCAACTGTGTGTGCTTTCACACAGTGACACGCCATCCTTCAGTGAGACAATATAATGTATGACATACTCATAACATGACATTACTGGTAAGTAGGGCTGTCTATTGATTAAAATATTTGATCGTGATTAATCACATTCTGTGCATAACTCAAAATTAATCGCATTTAATCACAGGTAAAAATAAGTTTTTATCTATAATATATTGGGATGTAAATCTCCTTGTGGTAAAGGCTTTGATATGCAACTACGATAACTACATCACATTTTATGTAAAGGAATATCAATATTGGAAATATGTTTTTATTAAAAAATAATATACTGTTAGAAAGCCCCTGGTTTTTTAGTGTTTAATGTGAGCGGCGATTTGTCCCACTGTTTTACGGTCCTTGAATGCACTATACTGTATTTGTACCCTTTTTCACCAATTTGGTCCCAAAGGCTGATACTATGCATAAAGGTAAGATTTGACGAACTTACTGAGTGCTAATGTGCATATTTGTGGTACTTCTCTGAAAAAGAAACTTCAGGTGGAGGGTGGTTCTGTATTCATTTAGTGCCTTAAATTTGCACAATCCATAATAAATAGGATAAATGAGGTCGCTGCAATGTACTGTATGTGTGATCGCTGTAATGCTAGTGTCAGTGGCATAGCATTAGCTAGCGCCCCAAATAGCTCTCATTGGCTACGCCAGTAGCTAGCAGCTCCTAGCCTAAATTTTAGTTAGCAGTTCAAAGCAAAACGAGAGACGGCTCGCATCTAAAGCACTTGTTAGTTGGGAGACTTTATTCCAAGGTTCCACTGTATAAATGCCAAAACAATACTGCAGCGTGCCTCCATAAGCGACGTACTTTGTGACTTTGTTAAGTTTGACAGCCCTAATTATAACACAACAGGGCATCCTGGAGCGGTTTGCAGCTGAGTGTGGAGCTTCTGGGATGAGACTCAGCACCTCCAAATCCGAGGTGGACTGTACCCTCTGGGTTGGGAGTGAGGTGGAGGAGTTCAAATATCTCGGGGTCCTGTTCGCGAGTGAGGGATGGTTGGAGCGTGAGGTCGACAGACGGATCGGTGCAGCGTCTGCAGTAATGCGGTCGCTGTACCAGACCGTCGTGGTGAAGAGAGAGCTGAGCCGGAAGGCAAAGCTCTCTGTTTACAGATCGATCTACGTTCCCACCCTCACCTATGGTCATGAGTTATGGATCATGAGCGAAAGAACAAGATCGCGGATACAAGCGGCGGAAATGAGTTTCCTCCGTAGGGTGGCTGGAATCACCCTAAGAGATAGGGTGAGAAGCTCGGCCATCTGGGAGGAGTTCAGAGTAGAGCCGCTGCTCCTTCACATCAGGAGGAGCCAGTTGAGGTGGCTGGGGCATCTAGTCCGGATGCCTCCCGGGCGCCTCCCTGGTGAGGTGTTTCGGGCATGCCCAGCCGGGAGAAGGCCCTGGGGAAGACCTAGGACACGCTGAAGGGACTATGTCTCACAGCTGGACTGGGAACACCTTGGTGTCCTCCCGGTGGAGCTGGAAGAGGTCGCCGGAGACCGTGAAGTCTGGACATCCCTACTGAAACTGCTGCCCCCGCGACCCGGACCCGGATAAGCGGAAGAAAATGGAATGAAATGGAGGGCATCCACTCTTGCATTCGCTTATAAAGAGAGACTGTCCCGCCTCTGTTAGACCTTGGATACTACTTTGAAATGTGGAAAATGATCGATTGGATTTCATCCTCTTATTTTGCGTCCACACCATTTATACAGAACATTGACACCGAAAAAAGGCACAAAAATATCAGGTTTCCCAGGCTGTCTAAATGGGGTAAATCTGTAAATGGAATGACACAGGGGGGAGGTGGCAGCCCTCAGTGTTAAAACCTCTTCTTAAATAGAAGCCATCCATGTGCTGTATAATGGAGCACTATTTCAATAGGTGTCATCAATCTGAGCTCAAGGACAAAAATGTCTTTGCTCCTACTTACTTCTCTGGGTTGAAACCCTCTACCTCCTCCAGGAAGACACTGCTGTGGGACACCGAATCTCCACTGGGAACCATTAGGAACTTGAGAATGGTTCCTCGGGTCGAACCTAGGAACAAAACTGTACGGTTTCTATGGGGGCCGGCTTCTGTGTCCACCACCATAGCTGTCAACTGGTACCTGCAAAAGACATATCGACCATGAAAACATAAGCGACTCAATAATATCTAATTCCTCTGCCCCCTCTAAATTTTTCATGACATAAAAGTTGTTGAAATACTGTAGAAAGCATTACCGTCCCATAGTCTTGACCACCCAGGGTCTCTGGCCCAGCAGCGGTACCGTCTCGTCCATCAGAGGGTGGGTTTTCACAAAGTTTAATACCTCGTCTGGTAGTGTGGTGGACGAACTAAATCTGGAGCCCTGGACTGCACATCCTCCAGGCCTGGAAAAACAGAGAAAGATATTATAATGGAAAAATTTTACCATTGGGCCAAATAATTTTAATAAATGTAGTATTACTGCTATGTCAGACTTATCTGCTAGAAGAGCAAACTGTGCTTTGTTATGACTATCTTCTCATGGCTTGAGACCTCCCTGCCTTCAAAAACAAGTCCGATGGGGTTTCCATGTCAACAGTACTTCCTTGCACCTGATCATGTTTGTATAACTACAGTATGCTTCTGTCGTGTCCTTCGGAGGGGCACATGCAGCAGACTGCTGCAGGTTTGTTTCCACTGTCTCCCCCTCTGATCACAGTATGATATAAAACAAATTTGTCTTTTCTCCACTGGTGCTAACGGTAATTTTCCACCACAAGGTGGACAATGAACGATCTGTGCAAGCTCATAAATGTTGCATAAGTGTACCTAGGTTTGGGGACTGCCTCTTCTGGTACCGGAGTCCAAATCGACTCTGGGGATTTCTGTTCCTTGAAGCGTCCCTCGAAGGCGTGAGCCAGCTGCTGCATGTCAAACACTCAGACGGCAGAACCGGGAATGCTGCCTCATTCAGAGGACAGAGCACACACAGTAAGAGACGAGAACAATATTTGTGTATGTGTGTGCGCAATGTGAGTGTCCCGGTACCTGTTTGGGGGTGTGGAGAAGAGACCTAGGATTACGTCTCGGCCTTGCATGTGGATGATGCCACTTGTGGCGTGGAGGAGGTTGAAGTAAAAGTGAGAGTCTCCAGGTACGGAGCAGTTGAGCCGAGCCTTCAGGAAGGTGGTCCACTGTTTCTCTAGAACGCGCTGCGAGCCACCCAGGTCTGACTTACACACACGGGCCACACGGGACACCATTACCTGGAATAACACGGGACAGCACATTTCAATAGAGTGTAAAAAATAAATGGGGAGATGGGACTAGGAGGATAAAAAAAACCTTCTCTAGATGGTGAAACTCCATTGCCATTTCTCTGAAGAAGAAATAAATATGAGGCCCCCACTCCATGGTGCTCACAAAGTAGGGCTCTGCATTAGGAGAAAAACAGTGTGAGGCTCTCATAGCAACACTATGCCAATTATAACACTCTGCAGTCAGTCACATCAAGACAAGCAGCCGCTGTTCACCGACACGCTCATTGATTATTCATATCCTCTATCATCATGGACAAGAGATATTATCTATCATTTATTCAACCAGCACTGTTCCACGTTTGACCTGTTGAAACCTTGTTTTTTTCTCCTTTTTAAAGAACATGCATGACCACAAACCTTGTTAGAAACATGACCTGCAGATTCCAATAACCTAAATATGTCACTCTATCTGTGCTCGCTCCACTTAAAAATAAGAATGTACTCGTATCACATGTAGGTCTGGCTGCATATGAGCTTGTCCACAGTGGAACTCATTTAGTCAGTGTCATTTGATGGACACGAGTATCGGGACACCTAACCATTGAGAGCAGACCCTACCCAATGTGGCACCATAGGTGAGATTTTATATGGCACCCCCCTCATCAGTGTTTTACATACTCTTACAAAAATATATATATATATCATTGTGTTTACCATGGTTTTTAATTTATAAGTTAACATGTTGCCCAGTTTACATGCATACCAATAAGTATAAAAAATCTAAATTGCAGTATCCACACCCCACCCTCAAAATAAATATCATGTAAATAACTTAATCAATAAGAATAGAGTATATATTATAAATAAACATTATTTAAATTACAAATTCAAATAACCCTACAGTTTGCGCACAATAATTATATATATTTATATAAGCTACATATACAGAATGCCATAGCTAAATGAAATACAAACATTCAAAATGTATATTAAAGAATACCTATATACAACTGTATGCAAACCTATGTACAAAAAGACACACTTTCATTCCTAATAATAATAATCGGACATTGCTTTACATTTGAGTCAATGTGAACCTTTCCATTTCAAGAGTTAATAGGACTAATTTAATAGAATCATATTGAAGCTTAATATTTCCCCATTTTTGACGCCCCCTGGCGGCTGCGATGTCTGTAAGATTTGCTTAATGTGCTAGCTGGCTCTGCGCCGAACCTAAAATGAAGTGATAACATTCAAGATTTTGTGCTTCAGTGAAAAGTTTTTATTTCAGCCAGAAAGAAAGCCATTTGTGAGTTCACTGATGTTGGACCTGAGAAGGGGTCGTCTGGCTCAAAATCTTTGTTTTAGGTCATCCCAAATGTGATCTTCCAAAGTCATGCAAAGTCACGCTGGAACATGAAGTAAGTGCTGCTACCATAGCTGATTTAAATATTCGGGTCCATGTCTGGACTTTGTTATTTTTAGATCGTAATGTAGAATGTAAATGAAGGTCAGTCAGTCCAGAAAATTGCAAAAAACTTTGAATGTGTCCCCAAGTGAATGAGAAGGTGTGTCCACACTTTTGGCCTGTGCTGTATGTGTCCTCTGATTGATAGGTTACCGTGTCAGGGTGTACCTTGTGTGAAGTCGGCTCCAGCTCACCCATGACCTTGAATGGGATAAGTGGTAAGGAAATACTGCAAATGATACGCTGCATAGAAAATTGTTAAATAGATGAAAATCAATACATAACTATTTTTGGAGGAATGTTTATTCCCCTTTTCCTTTTATATTTGGTGTTCTTTAGACAGCCTTTATTATAGCTTTTTTTATACCTCGCTATGAAATATAGTGTGTTGATCTTTCCACAGTGGAAGACTGCACTCAATTTCACGGTACACAGTACTGTTGCAGTAAAGGTATAGTACTGTGTTCTATTACATATCGTGTCTTGTCTATTCCTGTTTAATTCAACTTCTTTTCATTCTACACCAAAGCAATGACAGCACATGAGCCCCTTTTGAAAGATAGTTTACAATTGCTTTCTCTCTGACATTTGGTGTTTGACGCGAGAAGACATTTATTATGTGTTTGTCTCCCGAAAAGGTTCTGTACCTCGGAACCATTTAGAGTCGTGTTTGACCGTTCGGAGAGCGGGGCTGTCGCCGAGGCTGCGATAGATCACCGCATCGATAGCCAGAAAGTCTGTCACCGTGCCAGTGAAAAGACTTCCGTCTGAGAGCATAAGCAGGGAGAGATTAAGAAGAAGAAGAGGGAAAGTAGGTGATGGAGAGATAGCGCAAGGTCAGGATGATTAAAACCAAACAAGCAATTCAGCAAGATGTGTGACTATAAATCATCTAAACATTATTTTGGCAGCTTGTGTGCTATTGAAAGTGACTATTCACAATACTACCTGCAAATAAAGCCACATTAGCATGCCGTGGATCATACGGGCAGCGTGCCATCCCACTGACAGTCTCTCCCACCATTTCTAGAGTATCTCTCTGCAACAGGAGGACAAGAACACGTCTCAGAAACAAGCAGATAAACACAGAATGACCAAATGACAGATCGATGGCTACTAACGGTGTAGTTTGCACACAGCGGGTTGAAGGCGTTTGTTCCGCATACAAACAGGCCTCCGTGCTGCTGGAGAAGAACCTTGACGAAATTACGACATTCTCCCTGTTGAAAACATGGGAAACACAATGCGATAATAAATTGAAAACCATCACAAGTTAGGAGGATGAGTCGAAGACTATAAAAGAAAGAAGACAGATGGTAGAGAGCAGGTGAGAGGAAATAAGACTCTCAACTCCACTCTAGCTGTCTGTAAAGTGGGGCGTGGAGATGGAGTCCAAATTAATGATGCGACCAGGGAAGATGAAATTTGACACGTCTAACCTCTGTGATTTTTACAACACTATTAAAAGAACTTGAAGCAGCAGTGGAGGAAAATTAAAGATGTAGACACTTGCAGACTAAGATGGCTGAGAAAGCATCTACTGTATAAGTGGAGATTGAACCTGCAGCCTTCAAGATGAGAGAGAACCACTAGACCACCTGAGGTAAACGACGGGAATGAAGGGGGATTAATAAGGAAGGCACCCGAAGTTAGAACGGCTAGCGCCATCTGTCAATGTCTATATACGCTTGTAAACCAAAAAAAAGCCAAAAAAACATACGCCGAAGAAAATGTATCCCTTCATTGTTCAGACATTTAGTATCCACATAAGCAACACGTCTCAGTATATGATGTATACGTCAAAGCAGGCCTTTGTACGTGCTGGCTACATGCAAAATTGGGGAAAATCGCACGAGAAACCAACATAGTCAGCAAGGCCCGTAGGAAGAAAATTGGGATGCAAATGATTTGTTGTGTTCACGCAGGACAACCTGGCACACAGCCAGTTCGCAAGGACAAGGCAGGGGAGGAGTGCGTGACCCTTGCATGTGTTGCAAGTTTAGTACATGTGTGTAAATTTCCGAGCCATGGCAGCGGCTCCTTCCACGGCAGATGACGCCTTCAGCTGTACACTCAGGTTCTCCCAACCTCCGTGGATTCACGGTGGCTGCTCACATAGCGTATCAGACATTAATGCACCTTGCCCGGCCCTGGCGGGCTGCTCCTCCCGGCCAACACTCTGTTTCTGCCGACCTCAGTGGACGCACGGCGGCTGTCCACAAAATGAGAACAACCACCTCTTCTAGTTGTGCACTCTGGTTCTCCCGGGCCCAATAGCTGTAGATGCCGTACACACGTACTTCCCTGGTAAGTGAAACGTACAATAGTCTTACACGAAGTTCACCTGGCACGTATGAGTCGCGTGCCGCACTCATGATATAAAAGCTACCAACGGAGGAAGAGCGGCAAGCATGAGGGTGTCACGAATCACGTGCTCTAGAAGTACGACGCACTTGCAACCCCTAAAAAAACTCTACATCAAAAAATTGCAGCGCCCTTGCATGTGGAAAAATGTACGCTGGGATGTAAAGACCACTTAATATGTAAACACAAAATGAATACACGATAACATGATGGAAACTCAGTATTTATATTTTTGTAAATCCAGAATGTCGTTATAAGATTTTACATCTACCTAATGGAATTGCTGATTTGAGTACGTAGGAAAGATTTTTGGGACGAAATTAAATAAATCTAAATCTAAATAAAGATAATAAAAATAGGAATAAATGATTATATTAGTATATAATACATTGAATTGTCCATTAAGAAATTCAATTTTAAAAGATATTCTTAAAAAAATACTATTGAAAATATTTTCTAAATAATTTAGTTCATGGTGGATTTCTATACTGTATTTCATGGCCTTTTAAATTACTTCACTATGTTTATATTTATTTAATGGGAAATGTATTTATTTATTCATATTCCAACTTGTGTAATTGTACTTGAATGTAATTAATTAAGCGAGTTTGAAGTAAGTAAGAGTTTGTGCAGCACAAACTTCATAAAAGTGCCATGGAATGCAAAACAACCGCTTCATAAGTACATACTGTATATGTGTATACATATTACACAGGTGTATTGTAATAACTGTGTACTATTACTCAATAACTGTAGCAAGCCAACAGGAAGGCTTAAGCAATACTAAATCATCTTAATCATCTGCCTGTGTTGACTGCTTTTGTGCAAAAAAAGTGCAACCAAACACAGCATAGCTCTTCTAATATACAGTATTATGAGTCACACACACTCTTTATTTCCGCTTCTTTTCTCAGCATCTAAACGCACAAAAACAATCATTTATACATCAACTCTCAAGCCTCTTTTTTCAGAAAACCGCAGCAGGCACTATTACTTATACCATAAGATAAAATAACAAAATGACTAAAGCTGCCTTAGCCATTGTGGATCAAATACTGGTTTAATAGAAAAGAGATCCTATAGAGATCCAATATTGATCCTTCTCTAGGAAAAATCCCGTCATCTTCCCATGTATTTTATCAGTCCTTCCATCCAGGAAAACATCCTCAGCATACTGCCTCACAAATACTTCCCACTCAAGCTATGTCTCTCTTTTTTCTCTCCGCTCTCTCTTAAACTGTTTACCTGAGTGTTTCTTTGTGATGATGTTTCAAGTTTACTATACACAACCCGTCAGCCGTGCTACCAGAGGCAATGGCATAAATATCTGCCAGGCTTTTGGCTGTTTGTTTTGGCTCAAGCAACATTTGATTAACTTGAATTAAGCAAAGCGCTGGTTGTTTGGTAACATGAATCCACATGCGAGATAAATAAGGCAACAGCTGATGATTTTGTCCATGCAGATGGCATTGATATGTGCTGTATCAGTTGGACCACACACTACCTCGTGTTTGCCCTTCATTCGGCACACCCGAATATCATTTTTGTTGGACTCCCACGACCGTTTCTGCCAAAAAACAAAAACAAACCACAGTGAGAACTCATCAAGCCATCATGATGATTAAAGTGGAGGGTGTTTTGTGAGCGTTACCTTGCTGTAGAACATCTCATCACCTGCCATGTTGTCCAGCTCCACTCTGTATAAGTCATCTCTATAATTAAGTCAACAGAAGGGACTTTAAATACATGATAGCGTTCATATGCACTTTGATTTCTGACCAACAATGTTTGTCCTCGACAATGTTCCTAATAAAGGACAGCACAGTCTGTAAACTGCTTTGGATGTTCCCTGTTTCATATTTTTTAGGAGTAAATTTAACTAGCTGGTCATGCTTGTCTTCAGCACTGCTTAACAGCGACAGGGGCAAAAGTTTGTAAATAACTATTTACACTAACTGTTGATACTTTAACAATGATCCCCTTTAACAACAGATAAAAGGAAAAACATATCAGGTTGTGCTTATGCTGCCGGAATTTGTTCTCACAGGGTTTTTTTTCCCTTTGTCTTGCTGTTTATTTACACTGCACATACACGCATTATACACCATTTTTTGTGATGTTCGGAGCGTCCCTGAATGCATCTTGCATTCTTGTAACGAGAATGATGTAGCGTAGTTCCGTGGAAGAACAAACTAGAGACGTGCTTGTGAGTTGACAATACAAAAAGTATATGGTGTAGGAATTGAACTGCTTTTGATGTGTTGAGGTAAGTATACAGTTATAAAGAAGCATCATACGCTGTGTTTCATTAATTATGTTAAATTTCTTTGCGTAATTACCGCATATGCATCATGGCAATCCATGGTTCTGTTATGACGACAGACGTGGAACAGTGTAGCTCCCCACAGACACAGAGTCTGACGCAGTTTTATGACTTTATTCTGACCTGAACACATCAACAGCAGTGCAATTCCAACACCATATATGTACTGTATTTCCTACTTCAAACAAACACGTTTCTAGTCCATTCGTCATTGCATCGACATATCCTCATTGTTTAATAGACAGAACGCAAGATGCATTCCCCACTTTGTAACTTTTATTGTGAAAGTAGAATGAAGTGGTGTCTTTGAACACATGTCCTTATTGCTCATAATAACACAGTATCTGATGTTAATATTGTGGTATTAAAGAAACTAGTGTTAGATAAATAGATTTTGACCGCTTAACTTTACATTTTCATTTCAATCCTGTAAATCACTAAACTAATATTTAGTTGCATGACCACAGTTTTTTAACTGCTTCACATCTGTGTGGCATGGAGTCACTGATCTTGGGTTATTCCACTCCAAGATTATTTAGGAACATTTCACAAAAAGACCCAAGCCCAAAAAGAACGATTTTACTCTCATCAGTCCACAAAATGTTTCTCCATTTCTCTTGAGGCCAGTTTATGTGTTCTTTGGCAAATTGTAACCTCTACTGCACACGGCTTTTTTTTTACGGAGAGTGAGGGACGTTGCGGAGGATTCTTGTAAATAGATTAGCTTTTCTACTTTGAGGTAACTCCAGACTGTCATTGATCATCCTGGAGCTGATCATTGGCTGGGCCTTTGCCATTCTGGCTATTCTTCGATCCATTTTGACAGTTGTCCTCTGTTTTCTGCCACGTGATTCTGGTTTTGCTCTCCATTTTAAAGCATTGAAGATCATTATAGCTGAACAGCCAAATTTTATTTTCCCCTCTTCATAAGTTTTCCCCTCTTCAATCAACTTTTTGAAGAACCCTGTTCTTCTGAAAAACATATTGAACGACCCATTTTCCTCAGGCTTTCAAAGAGAAATGAATGTTCTGGTGAGTGCTGGTTTCATCCTTAAACAGCTGCCACTTGATTCACACTGATTGAATTGAACTGCTATTTTTTGAACACACCCCTTTCAACTAATTGCCCAATTACACAGCCTTAAGATCTTGCATATCTTGAATTCTGGGTCTTGTTTGTTTTCTGAGAATCTACTGCACCTACTGGTAACTTGTTTGCCATGTAGCAATAAAAATATACTAATAACAGCGATTAATCTGGTTAGTCACGTTGGACTGCTATTATTTTGAACACTACGGTATATATGACATATTATTTAAAAAATAAAATTCTAAAAGCCATTACACTGCATTTAGGCTAATATTTATCTTACCACTCTTCTCTCTTTTGAATGATTATTATATTGGCCTTCTTCAACAATATGTTTAGCATTCCAACATTTTGGTTACCTTATTTACAGCAGTTACATGAGCGAGACGAAACACGAGCAAGAGCTCTCATTAATAAACCATTCTTCACTTAATACCTTTCTAACTGTGTCTGTTTGTTGGAACTCTTATATTGGCTCTCACTGGACAACAAGGGTCTACCTAATGATTCTGACATCACTGCTTAATACAACTTAACTACTGTAGAGTGGAAATCTCTGACAGTGATAGCAGATGGATGGCATCAAATGAAAGATAAGAATGTGAACACATCAGTCATACACAGTTGGAGGCGGTTGCCGTTGGTTACCTGGCTCCTATGTAGAGAGTGCGGTTGACTTGGAGGACCGTCTGGATGTGCAGCTCTTGTCTCTGTGCTGAACGATGAGCTCTGCCCAGGAACACTGGATACCTCCTCACCACTGACAAAAGAAAATGCAAATGTCCAACTACGGAGTAGTTTGATGACCAGTGTATTTACTCTTTCTAACAGGCAATTTTCCAACAGCTTCGTTAATGATACCTTTGTGGATGAACAGATAGTGAACTGCGGCTAGCTGTACTTCAGAAATACAGTTAAGCCTCTTGGTGTTTTCACAGGCAGCTTTAATGAGAGGATCTGTTTGCGATCGTTACTGTAGTCAGAACAAATCAGTGCTTTCCTCCCCATAATGAAATAGTACAGAATAAGTCGAGAGATGTAGTGGCTGAATGAGACTGATACAGAGTTTCAAAGAAGAGGACAGCCACCTCCACGGGGAGCTCTCATCACCAGGAGACAGATTGGGAAAATCTCTCGTTGTCCTTGACTGCAAGGCAGCGGGATAGGACGTAGTCATTCATCTCCAAAGGGCTGCTCCTTTTTTCCTTTCAAACCTATCTTGCCGTCCGTATCACCACATCCCATCCAAATGGCTCATGCGTATGCACTATGAAGACAAGCTTTATACATCTATATATATTCACTGTATATGCCTGGGTGGACGTCTAATGCAACCCCACACCAAGGCTGCGATCTTTGACCCCGCCATTTCCACATTTACCATGAAGCCATTTATCAATGCGACACACACACACACACACACGCACGCACGCACACACACACACACAAGGACACATACCCTCCAGAGGCACATAGCTGAGTGGACTGGGCTCCTCTGGGAATGAGCCATCAGACAGATGAAGCAGCAGGAGAAGAAACGTGAGGAGAGGACCCACGGTTGCCATGGCAGCAGAATACATGCACTGTTAACAGAGTCAGAGAAAAGAAGTAAAAAAAACATAATTTTGCGTTCATTTCCAGACAAACCCTGATAGTATAGAACTACTGGTGTGTGCGTGTGTGTGGTCAAAGGGTCAGAACAGAAGTGCAGTGGGGTGACTGCTGCCACCAACCTGGCAGCAATAGGAAGCTATTGTTGCTTCTTGATGTGATGGAGTACCATTGTCACAAATGCCACTTCATTTTCAGAACGGTTAAATAGAAGAGGATTCTCAGAGCCATAAAACACACTGACAGACAAAACAGTCACAGGACTGCAAAGCCACTTTGGGTGGTAATGTTCTTGTCGCTGATTGTGTTTCTACTCGAACATATGGAGGCAACAAAGGCGGAGGACTTTTCCTTTATGAGTCGGAATGGAGGCAAGTGAAAAGAGATAAAGAGATGATGAGTGGCAGGACGGCTAGAAGGCAAAAGTGGAGTGTTTAAAGTTACACCCCAACAAATGAGGGGCCTGCAGGTATGCTTGGCTCACAGTCCTTGTTGTAGTTCTTTCCGTAGTTGTTTGATGTGCTTGGCTCTCTAAGTCTTCCACACCAAACTCATCCAAGCATGCCTATATAAACCTTGCTTTTTGCAATGGATTACAGTCAAGTTTTCCTGATCCATGTCTGACCTGAAAGAGTTCCAGTTAAATGTAAACCAAAAGCTAGTAATCTATAAACCATTTGCTTTGTTTGATATGGTAGGTGAATGTTAATTATATCTAAGCAGTAAATCTGTGCACCACGGTTGTGTTGAAAAGTAATACGAGTGTAAACAATCTCTTCTTTTTCTCTTAATGTGTCTCTGTGAATGCTGTGTGATGTCAGATGGTGGTCTTGGTGAGGTGAAAGTCCATCAATTGGCGTCAAGTTCACCCCAAGTAGGGACTCTCACTTGCATTTTCCGAGTCAGTGGTTGGAAATTTTCAAATTCGGCTGGAATAGAGTATCAACAGCACACTATACAACAACAAAACATTATATGTGCAGTCAGGAGCACTATAAATGATAACAAAAGAGATGATTATTCTCAAGACCCATGACTAACATGGGCATTTGAAAATAGAAGCACCTAAATAATTTCTTTGGTGGGGCCTAGAGTGTTATGTTCTGCAGGGGCCAAGCTTGCAGTTACAGTAAAAGGCTATTCAATAAATCTCCAACATGTAGGGCATATACAGCACACATGCACACAGAATTAACTATAATGTAGACTAATCGATCCCAGTTTGCATGTGCTTAATAAAAATGTACAGCTTGCATGTGAAATGGAATTGACTTTGACATCAGAATGTTGCTGTGAAAGAGAATATGTAGCAATGAAAAGAGAATCAAGAAGAGCATCAAGGGCAGAGCACTTTTGTTTTTGGTTGCTGAGCAGCATTGCTTTAAAATGGGAACATGTTCAGTTTGATGATCAGAAAGACAGCTTAGGGATGGAAGAAGAGATGTGACAAATATAAATTCTCTGTAGCGACCAAATCAACCTGAAAGCCATGTTACATGTTTCCTTCAGCAGCCTTCACTTATTTCTTCTTTCCCTGCCAACACCCTCTGTCTGTTTTTTATTGCATCCTTTCAAAGTCCTAAATTTTTTCCCTCTGAACCCCCCCACAGCTTTTGGTTGTTGCTAAGGTGATTGCAATTGTGTTTCTCTTACATAGCATTTATATAAAACATGCATATCCAGAAATAGGCCTACGCTCACCTTTGTTGCCAGTGCTTGAGCCCTTGCAACAATTTAAGTGACAAACAGTTTGAAGAAATCAGTGAGGTGGTGGGGCCTCACACACACACGCACACACACACACGGTGGTTGAGGTGGGGGTACAATTCCAGCCGAAAGATTGCAAGTTTGACATCTCGAAGCCGCCTCATGGTCAGATACTACAGGGAAAGCCTGAGGGGATGTGCAGGGTTGTTCTATCTGACTCTCCATTTGAATTCCTGGGTCTGGCGCTGTCATTTCATTATGTCCGTTTCATGGGCGGGATCCAAATTTGATGCCTAAGATGAAAATGAAACTCCGTTGCCCTGAATGGATTGAAAGGACGGGCGGGTGAAATTAAAAAGGAGTCAAATGAAGCGTGTGTTCCTCTGAGATTAGGTATCATATGGTTATGGAGAAGCGCTGTCACATTACATTTGGGCATCCCTCCTCTTCCACTCCCGCCACATACTTTACCTCATCACATAGTTTTCTTGCAGCAAGATGCACATGCAACCCACCAAACCGTTCAGGCTATCATTGATAAAGGCTCCGCATTAGAGTGTATATTGATTAAGATTATTGATCTGTAAGATAAACCATTAGATCTGGGCCAAGGCTGACATTCTCTACCAGAGCACGGTTGTGGGCCAGCACCTGGACACAGCCTCTTAATCTTCAAAAATTTGGTGTTTTAACATTTGAGTTGATGGTTAAAATGCAGAGATGTTCTAATGAAGAAGGGGAAAGCGTTTAACAAACCTGCTGTGTCAGAGTGAGGATCGTAAAAACCAGTATCATAAAATTACGGGAAGGCAGCCGAGTAATTGGAAAGAAGTACGTGTTTTGCAGTATCTGTCAGATCATGTCGGTGTGAATGAATTAAATGGCGTGACATTGACATGGCTATCATGGGATGCCCACAGCCTGGCGTGTGCCATGTGTAATCTAGCCTCATCAAGCAAACCATTTACAAATCACCTGCTAACACTCACATCATTAAGCAATCAGCATGTTGTTGGAAGGCGCGTGGTCACCTGTTTCACCTTATCTGGTTGGCACATGCTTGGTTATCATCAGCTAAGATCAGCAAGCTCCATTTCATTAAGTCCAGCCTATGCTTGTTTATCTTTGTAACAGATCTGAGCACCATATTGGGAATTCCTAAATGCCCCACCACGTTTAATTTAATGTGTCAACAAAGTAAAAGATATCATATTTGCCTACAACACAATCACAAACGGGGGGTGCGCTCATATTTGCAGAAGACTGCTGAACAGGATCAATACGCTTTTATCCTGCAAAAAAACAGAGGCATGAGTGCACCATCCCTTCCTGCGGTGGGCAGTATTTACTGGCCATGATGATACATAAATGTGAGAGACCTCTGCAATATTTCTTTGGATGCAAACCCACAGTTGGCCAAAGGAAAGCTGCAGTCTCTGTTGCTACATTGTAAGAGATGTCAGGACCAAATTAGCATCAGCTTTTCATACACACTCAACACTTTATCTGTCTCACCCACAGACTATAACAATATCCATTATAACAATTGTTTCAAAAACTGCCTGAACAAAGATTACAGTGCTCAGTTTTGATTGACGCTGAGAAATATCATTTGGACAATTATGGTTGTTATTTTCAGTTCAGAGCTGCAAATCAGCATACGAATAATATGCACCACAGTTCTCTACACAATTAGAGTGTCTAAATTAGTTTTAGGGCACTACTCACACTAAAGATCTGTGACAAAAAAAGTGATAATTTGCCATGAACCCATTGGGACGGTGCCAGTTTTCAATGGTGACCACTCTAGCATAGACCACCAGAGTCTAACAACTTGAATGACTAAAATTGGACAGACAAATGGTACCAGAAGTTGGGTGGTTAACTGTGGGGCCAGTTTGGGACAAAACCACGGTCTGTGTACGTCATGAACTCGAAAGTGGGGATAGTGTGTATTTGATTTTCCTATTATGTCAGTGTTGTGGTCAGGGTACAGGTTTTTCAACCTAAAGAAGCCTGATGTGAGAGTACAACTCATCAGAGCTTTGTAACAAATTGTGTCAAATGTGGGATGGGGTGAGCCATGGTGTGACCAGTTTGAAAGACGTTTGTGACAGGTGACCCCTCTGAAATAGACTGAATAACCTGTAAAACAATTTAAACTAAATTTTTGGGTAAAATTCTTCCGAGTCTTGTAACAAATGATGTCAGAAGAGGGGTGATCCGGTAAGGTTCGGTAAGTTTGAAGCCCAGGCTTAAATAGAGCATGGCATGTGGATAATACCTTTACTACGTTGTGTACGTGGTGTGGCTATTTAACATGGCGATTATGGGAATTTAACAGGTTTCAACCCATTAGACCCAGATGCCAGTCCAGGTTAAAGGTACGACAGTATTTTTGGACTATGAACACATTTTTCAAAATATATATAGAATATAAAATGTTTTGAAATGTTAACGTTAAATGTGAATTCATACTGACTGACATGAACCAAGGAGTGAACATTACCATCGACAGTGCGAGAGGATGCTCTTGGCTTGAGACAACTCTAGTGATGAAAAGTAAGATCGAGAGCTTGGTGAACTTGCCTGGCTGGTCTTGCTGACTTGTGTTTATTTATCTTATTCTGCCTCCCAGTTATGTTCTTTAACGCCTATTCAGCCTGTTGTTCTGTGTACTATTGTACTAGTCAAGTAACTTGCCTTCCCAGGTTAAATTAAAAAAAAAGTCCATTGAGACTTGTCTTTACGATGCATGGTTTTGGTAGATACGGCTTAACCGCAGAGCAACTTATAGTCCCGAAAATACTTGCCAAAATTGGTGCCAGAAGTGGGAAGTTAGCCATAAAGTCACTGAAATGGTGCCAAGTTGAAATGCTATGTGATACAGATGCCCACTCTATGACAGACAGAAATCAATGACAACTAGCATGATTGGAATTGGGCATTCGTGTGGCGGTCACTTTGGTATAGTGTTTGTTTTGTGGTCACTGGAAAGTGCCTCTACAAAACTTAACTCGCTAGAACTAGGTTTAAATCTGGGTTAAGTGCGATTTTTATCAATAATCACTGACAGGGTGTTCCTGGTATTTCCCTACAAGAAATATATAGTAATAGACACCTCTCAAGTCTCATTACAAAGATAATTGTACTGGTTTGTGTCCCTGATGCTGACATATATATGCCTGAAAAAAGCCTTGTTCCTTTGTTACATTCAGTCTGATGTTATGATTAGCTTTACATGCAAAACCTCACCCTCTCGCTGTCTCTTGTGTGCCTCTGTTAAGCTGCTGCAGCCACTTCACTCGGTGCCTTTGTTACCGTAGCAACCCATAGCAAAGCAAGGCAGATAGGCTTCGTTGGAGTAGATGTAAGAGCAAAGATGTTGGGTTCACTCTTGTGCACAAACGACACATGATAATGCACCCCTGTGCACAAAACCAAATACATGCAAATGCATTTGAGTGCTAATGTGGAAGGATACAGACATGACGAGGTGGGGGTCCCCACTTTCCAGGTTGAAAGGGGGATAGATTGAAAGGGTTTTGCTTCACATTGTCCACACATTACAAGTCATTATGGATAATTTGACATCAGCGCACCAAAAATATAAAATGAAAATAGTGCACACGGTACTACATTGCAACTAAGCCATACAGAAGCTCTACACCACGGGTGTCAAACTTGTTTTCATTGTGGGTCACATTTCAGTTATGGCTGCCCTGAGAGAGCCGCTTGTAACTGTCAAAATATATGAATCTAAATGTATAATCATCTCGTGATATTATTACACTTATTATTACAGTGTCAATATTCAATTACTCATTGATCAGATGATGATCATGATCAGATAATATTACAGAGCTGCATGCAGCACATTTTTTCTGTTAAAATGAAACAACAAATATCTTTAGAAAGAAAAAGGTGCATCATTGACACACATTATTCCTAGGCTTTTACGGACCACATAAAATGATGTGGCAGGCCAGATCTGACTGGGCCTTGAGTTTGACATGTGTGTTGTACACTATTTATGGTTCATTATAGAGCTTTGGGTTTTTTTTTCGAACTGCTAGACCACACTTGTTAGTCAAGCTAAAATGAAAATGGCCAAGGCAGCTTAAGCTGATAAATAAATGAGCAAATTAAAGGCCAAAATACTTTCCACTCTTTTCCCCTCAATTTCAACATACCCCCTCCTTCTCGAGGACATTAAGCAGGTTAAGTCCCTGAATAAAGTAAGATGGCCTGAGGGTAGAAATGCAGACATGGGCTAAACTGGGAGAAGTGGGTCACCTTCATACTTCACTACTACATCCTGCAAGCAATATAGCTTCATTAATGCTTTTTCCGGAACACTCACGTACAGAAAATGTAAGAGAATAAAGAACGTCTTTCTGACCAAGCACAGTGTATTATCTGACCGCAGACACTGTACATAAAATATAGTGGTAAAGGTCCAGATGATTATTGCATAACATAATCAATGCCCCATTCCTTTGCCACAAAACCAAGACAATTTTGACTCTGCTCTTAACAGTCAAAATGATCTTTTTTGTGTGTTCCTTACCCTGGAGCTACAGAAGATCACAATCCAGCTGCGGACAAGATTAACTATACGGCAAATAATCCTGCTAACATCAGATGCTAGTGACAAAGATTGGATGCAGGCGGAGCATCCAATAATGTCAAAAATGAAACAACTTTAAATAGAAAATGGCAGGAAATTTACTTGATTAGTCTTTATGATATTTCAGTTGAAAAAAAGAATAATGTAATGTATGTTAGGAAATAATATACTTGTGTACACTCACCAGACACTTTTTGGCCAATCTGTATAATCTAATGAGATGTGCAGGTACAATAACAACAATAACAATAATTACACACACAAATATTGTAAATTATTCTAATATGTATTTGTCAAATACAACTGGTACTGGATGTCATTAGACTGTGCAAATGTACCTGATGAAGTGGCCTCGGGTTGTATGAAACTACCCTGTCATACAGTCCTATCTATTTGGATATGATACAATACTTGGTGGTTGGTAATATGATTGTAACACTGTGCTTTATGTGCTATTGGCTGTATGGCATGCGGCAATGCCTGCAGCGTCCATTTTATGTCAAAGCAGATAGCTTGGAGAGAGATGTGCGGAGCACATACATTTTTTTTTCTGTTTCCAGATCAGATCTCGTGTGCTCACTCATTTATTTTCTATGCCGCTTAATCCTTCATGGTTATTCATTTACTAATATAATAGAAAGCCTGCACACATTCAGACAAACAGATAATTGCATTCTCTCCAGTGTCAAGCCTTTATCTTATCAAGTTGAAGGTGATATTCCTTAAAGGGGCTGCCTGTCTTCCAGGAGCAGTTCTAATCACACTGAAGAGAATCTGTCTTTTGCTGTTAAATATCCAAAATACTATTCAATCTACAGGGTCATTTATATGGTAATGCAAAGGTTAGCCCTGCGTAGGCCTTTGGCGCAGCTGTGGTCTTGCCTGCTTTGTGTGCGGATGATAAAGAAAAGTGAAGGAAAGAGGCGCAAATTAGTGATGGTCTATGAAAGAGGCAAAAAAGGGAGATAAAAGGGAAAAATGGAAGCTGAGGGAGCAACAGAATGGAGAAAAGATGTAAGACGAGGAGGAAGGGAGATATTCCCAAGTGTGGGTGCCGTAGGTAATTAAAACAGGGATGGACAAAGCTGGAGTCTAGCCAGGGAGAGCTCCATCTCCCCTCAGACTTCATCTCCAATCAGGCCTTTCTGAGTAAAGCCAAATTGCTGCGAGCAGCAGACACGCTGCAGTCATTGGCTGCAGTGAGTTTGTAGCTTATATGGTAATGGATGTACAGTGTAATAAATGTGCAGCTCAGAAATGGAGGTGCGAAGCAGCAACTGATAAATAACTGTCAAAAATCAAGTGTGTTGACTTACAAATGCTCTGAAAACAATGCACGCATCCAAAATCACACACACACACCACATAATGGTGCACGTTCATTCACGCAGCACCAAGGGCAAATTTTACTAACTGGAGTTTGACTGCAGTAAGCGCATATACATTCACTGCACAGCTCGAAGCTGGAGGGGAGCACATGAGTATGCAGTGCACACACACTCATACACACACGCGCGATGAGCACAGAGTCCAGTGCATGCACGTACGCCATGTATAACCACAATGAAGATAGAGTCATGTATCACATAATGGGGATATCATTTCAGGTTGTGCTGTGCATGATTAAAAAAAAATCTTATGTATTTAATATACATACACATATATATCTTAGGTATTTATACATAATTATCTTAATATATATATGTTAGTGTCTTAATCTTGTTTATTTTAATTATTAAGTGAATACAATCCAACAACTTTCAATTTCTCTGTCACTAGATGCTTTACCTAATACTGCAGTCATCACCATGCATCCCAGCGCATATTGATGGAAAAAGTAAGGTTGCTCATATCCCTGACATCTTGCTCTTCGTGTGCAGGGATCACTAGTACGGGTTTATTTAGCCCTTTTGACAGAAGCTTGCTAAGAGGATCACAGCTCACAATAGGTGGTCTTTGCACAGCAGTTATCAAAAAGCCAAATTGCTTAAACGGTAGACTGACATGCACGGCTACACATTCATGCACAAGTAGAACAGTATCGTGCTTTGCCTTTCTCCACTCTTTTTGGCCTCATGGAAAGCCATCGTTTAAAGAGAGAAGTCTGCGTTTCTAAGCGGACTGGCAATAGATTAGCGACCAAAAAAAGCTGCAGTCAAACTGTAAAAACATCTCGACTATAGCTGGGAGACAAAGGACTTGGATGCGCCTTCCTCCGATTCGAAAATATTGTCCAAATGTCTAGCTAAGCTGCCATAGCTAAAGCCTGTATTTTGGCAGAGAGTCTCACTCAATTTGTGGGGAAACAAAAGCTGAAAAATATGGCAAGTTTTAAGACTAAGCCAGGCAGAACGTATAACTCCATTTATTTTGTGCATGAGGGTAAGAAATCAAGCGCCTCCGGAGTGGCATTTGAGAAAAGGTTACTTGGTTATTGCTTGTTTTATTTGTGTGTACCCGGAGATTTAAAAAAAACATAAAATGGATTGTCATTTTCGCACTTTGCAATTTTGGGGATGTTAATGAGATCACAGAAGGTGATATATTAGACGATCTGTGTGTGTGTTTTAAATGCAGCAGCTGGGAGATCCCTCACAAGCAAACTGCCACGCACTTAAAGGAATAATGACTAAGAGGAGCAGGTGGATGCAAAGTGATGAGCGGTGGTTCACACACAACAGACCATTGTAATTATTTACCCAGAAAAATGATATGATCAACTTATTTAAAACCCATCCATCCATCCATCCATCCATTTTCTTCGGCTTATCCGAGGTCGGGTCGCGGGGGCAGCAACCTAAGCAGAGAAGCCCAGAGGTCCCTCCCCCCGACCACTTCGTCTAGCTCTTCCCAGCGGATGCCGAGGCGTTCCCAGGCCAGCTGAGAGACAGAGTCTCTCCAGCGTGTCCTGGGTCTTCCCCGAGGCGTCTTACCAGTTGGACGTGCCCGGAACACCTCCCCAGGAAGGCGTTTGGGAGGCATCCTAACCAGATGCCCGAGCCACCTCGTCTGACTCCTCTCAATGCGGAGGAGCAGCGGTTCTACTCCAAGTCTCTCCCGGATCTCAGTGCTTCTCACCCTATCTCTAACGGAAAGCCCAGCCACCCTGTGGAGAAAACTCATTTCGGCCGCTTGTACCCGCAATCTTGTCCTTTCGGTCACTACCCAAAGGTCATGACCATAGGTGAGGGTAGGAACGTAGATCGACCGGTAAATCGAAAGCTTTGCCTTTTGGCTCAGCTCTCTTTTCACCACGACAGATCGGTGCAGAGTTGGCATCACTGCAGACGCCGCACCAATCCGCCTGTCCATCTCGCGTTCCTTCCTTCCATCACTCGCGAACAAGACCTCGAGTTACTTAAACTCCTCCATTTGAGGCAGGACCTCATCCCCGACCCGGACATGGCACTCCACCCTTTCCCGGGCGAGAACCATGGACTCGGATTTGGAGGTGCTGATTCTCATTCCAGCCGCTTCACACTCAGCTGCGAACCGATCCAGTGAGAGTTGAAGGTCACTGCTCGATGAAGCCAACAGGACCACATCATCTGCAAAAAGCAGAGATCGAATCCTGCGGCCACCAAACTGAAACCCCTCAACGCCCTGGCTGCGCCTAGAAATTCTGTCCATGAAAGTAGTGAACAGAATCGGTGACAAAGGGCAGCCCTGGCGGAGTCCAACCCTCACTGGAAACGGGTCCGACTTATTGCCGGCAATGCGAACCAAACTCTGACACCGGTCATACAGGGAACGAACCGCCTGGATTAGGTGGTCCAATACCCCATATTCCCGGAGCACTCCCCACAGTATTCCCCGAGGAACACGGTCGAATGCCTTCTCCAAGTCCACAAAACACATGTAGACTGGTTGGGCAAACTCCCATGCACCCTCAAGGACCCTGCCGAGAGTATAGAGTTGGTCCACAGTTCCACGACCAGGACGAAAACCACACTGCTCCTCCTGAATCCGAGATTCGACTATCCGGCGGATCCTCCTCTCCAGAACCCCTGAATAGACCTTACCGGGAAGGCTGAGGAGTGTGATCCCACGATAGTTAGAACACACCCTCCGGTCCCCCTTCTTGAAAAGCGGGACCACCACCCCGGTCTGCCAGTCCAGGGGCACCGACCCCGACGTCCACGCAATGCTGCAGAGTCGTGTCAACCAAGACACGCCCACAGCATCCAGGGCCTTAAGGAACTCCGGGCGGATCTCATCCACCCCCGGGGCCTTGCCACCAAGGAGCTTTTTGACCACCTCGGTGACCTCAGCCCCAGAGATAGGCGAACCCGACTCAAAGTCCCCAGGCACTGCTTCCATGTTGGAAGGCGTGTCGGTGGGATTGAGGAGGTCTTCAAAGTATTCCCTCCACCAGTCCACAACATCTAGAGTTGAGTTCAGCAGCACACCGTCCCCACCATACATCGTTGTTGACTGTGCACTGCTTCCCCCGCCGAAGACGGCGGATGGTGGTCCAGAATCTCTTTGAAGCCATCCGAAAGTCGTTTTCCATGGCCTCTCCAAACTCCTCCCATGTCCGGGTTTTTGCCTCAGCGACCGCCAGAGCTGCAGACCACTTGGCCTTCCGGTACCTGTCAGCTTCCTCCAGAGTCCCAAGGGCCAAGACGGCACCACTGGTGTCCTCCAACGAGTTCTGGGATTACCGCCACGACAGGCACCGACCACCTTACGGCCACAGCTCCGATCAGCCGCATCGACAATGGAGGCACGAAACATCGCCCACTCGGATTCAATGTCCGCTGCCTCCCTCGGAACATGACAGGGGACTCTGCCAGGCGTTCCCAGCAGACCCTCACAATGCGTTTGGGTCTGCCAGGTCTGACCGGCATCCTCCCCCACCATCGGAACCAACTCACCACCAGGTGGTGATCAGTTGAGAGCTCTGCCCCTCTCCTCACCCGAGTGTCCAAAACATGTGGTCGCAAGTCCGACGACACAACCACAAAGTCAATCATCGAACTGCGGCCCAGGGTGTCCTGGTGCCAAGTGCACATGTGGACACCCTTATGCTTGAACATGGTGTTTATTATAGTCCAATTGTATCATTCCTCATTAGGGTCTTTTGAGCCACACTTTGTCTGGTCCCTCCCCTAGGACCTGTTTGTCATGGGTGACCCTACCAGGGGCATGATACCCCCGACAACTTAGCTCCTAGGATCATTGGGACACGCAAACTCCTCCACCACAATAAGGTTATGACTCAGGGAGGAGCTTATTTAAAACCTCAAATTATATTAATTAGTAAAACAAATAAATACATGTCTTAATTGTATTCATTTTTCAGTGGTTTTTTTCAATTATAGCAACATAATGTTGCCCTGCAATTGGCTGGCGACCAGTCCAGGGTGTACCCCGCCTCCTACCCAAAGTCAGCTGGGATAGGCTCTAGCATACCCGCGACCCTAATGAGGATAAGCGGCATAGAAAACGGATGGAACTACATATTGTACAGTATGTTAGTGTAACATGCAGGGGAAAAACACATGACTCCACCTGCAAATGTAAAGCACTGAATAATATCACACAGCATGAGGCAACAGCCAAGTAATTTTAACGAGCCCATAGATGCATTAAAACAGTCTGCACCTCAGCAAAGTAATCAATGACGACTGAAAGGCATAGGAGGGAAGATGCAAGCCACTGTAAAGCAAGCAAGTCCCACATAGAAAACAACTGCAAGGCATGCTTATCTAACTACATCCTATGACTCAATCCACAACGGGAAGCAAGGCCCAGGTGATACAGAAATGTGACGAAAGAAAAGCAAAATCCTTAATTGCGCATGATGCATCAACAGTATTTAAATGCGCTGGTTATTATGTGTGGAGGGGTGAACGGTGCAACAGTTCAAGGCAATTAGGGTGCTAGTGCAGCCTATTACCATGGTCCACCCATCATGTGTATCTATAGTGTGGCAGCCATTATTCTTTTCCTTTCATTTTGAAACATCTGCAAGAATTCCCTTTGAAAGGCTCCTGAAGGCATCATGCCTCATCACATGGAATGTTTGGCACGGGATTATTTTGAATACCTGTCTCGGGATGATTGTGAGTGTCTGACAAGCACTGAAAGTACACCGGCATGACGCCAAGCCCTCTGCCCTCATAATTCTGAAGAATGAAGCTCTCAGAGTACCATGTTAAAATAAGTCATGCAGTAGAGCTGCATGCCCTGCTGGGTCCTTCTGATCTTTTGCCATGACGGGTGTTCTTCAACATCTTTTTGAAGTTTTGAACCAGTTACAAAGAAGTGCACATTTTAATGACTGCTGTTCTGGTGTTAAAGTAGCTCAATCTATGATGCAGTATCCACTAAAATAAGCCTCTGCCAAGGCTTTTCCATTGGTAAAGGCAGGTACTATCAGGTATTCTTTCAAATATGCTGGGGTTCCGAGTGCTAAGCCAATACCTTATTAAGGTGGTCCTCAAGGTGGTCTTCAGTGTTACAAAGTTTTGTAGTTATAAACTCACTCCTATAAACAAGGGAAGCTCAGCTTCCCCTAAAATGTCCACAAAAGAAGTGGTGAAGTATGTACTACTGTGTGTACATTTCATCGACTAAGTACGCGCTACAATACCTTTATCATTGTAACCTTGTAAAGAACTAATTTTAAAGTGTTCCCCCCATTCATAATATTCGTTTCTGAATATTGTTGCCTACTCAGTGAAACAAGATGATTTACTTAGAATAAAACTCTAAACAGTACTATATACAAGATGCTTCTAATCAAACTAGGAGCCACATGAGCAGAGCTGTGGGTGGAAGCTATCGCTAGACACAAAACAAACATCCACAGCAAAATAAGAGAAACTTCTCAAATGTCAGATGTGGTTTTGTGTGAAACGACACAATTCTCAGAGTGAAAAATCCAACCAACAAGTCACTCCTGTCAGTGATGGAAATAAGTAACTCTAGTTTCAAGTGCATTCATCTTAAAGCCCAGGAGCATCAATGGCTGATTCGGTTTCAGTATAACAAAAGCAAAGCGAGGCAATGTGGTGCGTTACATGTTAGGTAACATCTCCTCCTCAGTTTCACCATAATGACAATCACATAAGAGGCTCTTTATGAAGTCTGTCATACTAATCAGTTGTTGATTTAGTCTTCTCATGGATGGCTGTATTACGCTGCAATCCAATCTATTTTTCCGTGCTTGACATGCCCTCTTTGGAGCTTAGCATATTTGATTGAATAGGGTCCTATGTGATCAATAGAGCTCATTAACTGTCCCTATGGGTACCCAAAAGGCTCCCTTAGATTGCTTTTTACTTGCAGACAGTTACGCTTTATTGCTTCAAATAGTTTCCACTTTGTTTGCGGAATAGTTACTTCCACTTGTTTGGGGGTTGTTTTCACGGGTAGGGGACTCTTATGTTTCTTAGCTTGTGTGCAACTTCAGCTCTTTTGAGTATCAAACTGAATTTACCTTACAAAGATACTTAAATTATATTATAATTAAATTGGCAAATAGTCAAAAGTTCTCAGACAATCCCTCCATTTTTAAATGGGCAATACTTATTAATTCTCTAGTGCAGTGCTTCTCAAATTTTGGGGTGGGGTGAGGGGTGAGGGTATGTGAACGGCAGGGAGTACTTTTAATGTTATTGCAGACTTGCCAACATGTACACATTTATTGTACTCAACATGCAATTTGACTCCTAAATACGCTTGTATGCTTCATAGATCTTCATTTTGTTGCATTTTTCTGGAAAGTGGTTTCACCTTTAAGTTCAGTCTGTGAAGGAGATTATTGAATAGATATTGTCCTTTTCTCAACATTATTTCAAATCAGGGATGTGTGAAAACATGTCTGTCCATTTGGGGGGGGGCATGACCAAAAATAACTGACAACCACTGCTCTAGTGAGACTTCAGCACAGTGAGAAACAGAAGTATTCAGTGTAGGTACCCCATTTGTAGCTCACTAGGTGTCATTAATGTTACTGTAATATTGTATGAGACACACAAGACTTGGGCCAGACAGGCTCTTATTACAGGTTTGAATTATCTCATAACAGGCACAATAATTTCCCAAAAAAATCCTTCATATAGACTGTTGCGGCTGTTACCCTCACAAAGCTGAAACTCAACTCTGAATGCACAACATCACTTTGTTTGCCCCTCATGCAGGTCCCCCAGAGGAGAACTCAACCCATATACAAATTCTACTGTATTGTATAGCTGTTCACTCATTAATTTCACAGTTGACAAATGTTTAAGCCTTTTCAGAGGCCCTGCTAATTTCTTAATACCATTACTGGAGCCTTGATTTTATTATACATGCAGGTTGGTCTCTTAATCCCGTTCTGCTTGCTTGCCTTCCTATTATTATGGGGCGGGGTAAGGTCATCACTGCATGTTTGGGATGAGTGGCTGCAAAAGTGCCTTCCAAATGGAGGCTGAGGCTGCACCTGTTGTTGCCCATGCTTGCTGCAGTGTCGCTGGGTTTAGCACCTGCTCACAGGGCGCTGTATGGCTGTCTCTGTGTGAGCGTCAATGCTAACAGGGAGACCATTCACGCAGCCGCCCTGACTTCTGTCTGCTACCCCTTTTTCCCCCCAGCACTCCTTCACTGGCTTCTATAATTTCTCTGCATCTCTCGCTTTCTTTTCCCTTCTTTCGTATGTGACAGAATGCCATCTGACATAATGAATCTCTCCAACAGCCATGCTGTGGTGTTGCCCATGTGTTTGCCCCTATTAATTTGGTCTCAAACCTTCTGATTTCACCTGTCAACTCTGGACAGAAACATAAAAACCACAGCGGCGGATGTTTTAGCCTGAAGGATGAAGCCACAAACAATACATTTACCATAGAGCTAAGTCATTTCAGTAGGAGCTAAGGGAAAACAGTTAGAGCATGTCACTTCAATAGAGCTCATGGGTTTTGGCAGTAATTTACGTGGCGAGATACTGTATAAAGGATTTTTTTTTGTAATCCACTGTGTGTTATTTTTCCATAAAAAGTTTCATGTACCCATTTTCAGCACCTAGGCTATGACATGTAATTTATTCTCAACTGGCTTCATGGCTTCCAAATAATCAGATCTGACCTTTAATCTTGTTACCAGGGAGCAATAAGCAAACACTTAATAAAATACCACAAATACACCCTACGGACCAACTGGGTATCCTTTTTAACTGCAATAACCCCCACTGCGGTGACGACCTGTGATCAGGGTAGTGATCTAAATTAGGATTTCCATCAAGCACTGTGCTGGATTATTTGCACTGCAGTGTTGTAATGCATTGAGTAGACAAGGCTATGCAACACGTGAAAGAACATAGCCATGCAGCAGTTTATGACATGTAAATCGATATTCATAAAACAGCAACTTGCAGCAGACACAAAGAGCACTTCAGACGATGCCAGCTGCATCCAGTGGTGACTCCGGATGGGCAAATAATGCAGCAAAGGAGTCGCCTATTTAAGCTACAAAATGTACCTGCTCATGCCATCCACGGTGCGCATTTGCGCCTATCGCTCGCTCGGCTTGGAACACTCACCCACACCAGATGGTCAGGTGGAGCAGGTGCCCGTCGCCCACACGCCCTCTCGCTGCTCGCTATGCTTGCTCTCTGAGGGGAAAACGTGGATGGACAGCGCGGCTCTTCGGAGCCCTTTTTAAAAAGAGAAATAGCAGCTTCTCAGCCGCACCTCACCTGTCTCTTCCCTCTTCTGTTGCTGCGTCTCGCCGGAGCATCCCCGTCTACCCAAATCAGCAGCTCCAAAAACGCCGAGTTGAGTTTTTTTAGTCCTCCGCAGGAGAAAGAGTTCGCAATCAAATGATCAAATGAGGATTTTTGTTGTTGTTGTTGCACGGAACACGTTTTTATTTCCCCAAATCTTGCAGACTGTGTTGAGTCCTCAAGCAAGGGGACCGAGCTGCAAACGGTTTGCACTTGCAATCTTCCTGTTTTATTGTAATTTACAGTGGCGGGGTGAAATTTCTAATGCAGAGAAGGCACACTGACAACAGGAGCCCATAATTTGCACCCCCCCCCCACCCGGAACACACACACACAGTCCTGCAGTGGATCAATGATGAATGGAAGACACCTACCCCCACCCCCCCCTCCCTCTCTCTCCCTCTCGCTCTATTACACACACACACACACACATTAAAATATGACAATAAATATATAGATAACAACATGTATACACAGACCACACATTTGATCAATTAGTTCTAATGTTGTTATGACATTTTTATAATAATGGTAATGTTTTTGCAAGAATTTGCTAGATAGATAGATAGATAGATAGATAGATAGATAGATAGATAGATAGATAGATAGATAGATAGATAGATACTTTATTAATCTCCAAGATACATTTCATTTGTTTAATAGAATACAATACAATACAATACAGTACAATATAATTTCATAGTATATAATATAATATGTCATGTCCATCTCTCCATGCATATTCTATGACTCTTGTCCATAGGGTCGTGGATATGCTGGAGCCTATCCCAGCCGACAGCTGAGAGGCAGGGCAAACCCTGGACTGGTCACCAGTAAATTGCAAGGCACATATAGGCAAATAACCTTTCACACTGACATTCATATCTATCGCCAATTTAAACTCGCCAGTTAACCTTTGGAATGTGGAGAGCCGGAGTACAGCAGAAAACCAAAATTTTATATAATATATTATAATATAATACAAAATAATGCATTATAATGTAATACAAAACAAAATATTTATAATACAAAATTATATAAACATGTTTGAAAGTGTTTACAATTTGTGATAAACTTAATTTATTGTTATAATTATTTAACTGCTTGTTTACGCCAAAAATAACTTATTTTGCAAAATTGTTCGCAAGCGTTTTCCATTAAAGTTTTTAGACTGGACTGACGTCACTTCCGGATTAATCCGCTAGTGCTAGAGAAAAAAATTCTCGTAGGCATAAATGGAATCTTGCTAGCCACCCAAAACCCGTCAGTTTACTTGAGTAAAACCATCCATGTCAAGACACAAAGGGGATTGCCGAAGTGTCGTGCTGCTTGCGTGTACAAATAGGAGCACACCAGCCTTTCGCACCACGTACGGTGAATTGGTAAGTAGCTAGCTCGCATGCTAGCGTGCTAGCACTTTAATGCTAACTGTCTGGTCTGGCTGGTTGCTTTGCTAACAATAGTTGTTTTTCATTGGGACAGTTTGCCGGCGTTAGCCTGTGCACTTGTATTTCTTTCCAGACGTCATGCACACAATCAACGTGATTATGTGTATGGGTCGCTATGGGTTTGACAGCAAATGCTATCGTTAGAGGTTATCATCGTAGATGCTTAATTAGCATATCAGTCTCGGTTGTCGCCCCTTGAGCTAATGTGTCGTTATTAGTCACATATGTCATCAATGATAAACACATTTCCCCTTCGAGACCGCATCATAAACATGCATACATACATTACATACATGCTGGGGTGTTCGGATAATCAACAATAAGCAGATTATCCTAGCAGGTCGTTTTCATTTACACAAGTGGAGTTACATTACACAGTTTGTGTGTTTGGGCATTATTTTGAGAGATGAAGATGTAGATATAGAAATCATTAAATTGCTTTAGTTTAACCAATAGATCTTGTGTTGATATTTTCAAGTAAAAGCTCATGTATGTTTATGTTTAGGTCAGTCAGGCTCAGTGACCAGAGTGGAAGCCTTTGGTACCATTGTGTGCCAGCAGTCCATCCCAAGACCCATTGGGACTCTTGAATCCAGGTAAAGTCGTGATAAAAAGATAGAAATATAAGAATATGTGCTGGCTGTCCTTCAGATTAATTTATTTGAAGTTATTATTATGAAATGACCTATATAGTCGAGATGGTTTCTAGGCATCCCCCTTTTTAATGTAAATGTGCATTCAAATTGCTTTGTAATTCTAATGAATCCATCTGTTGTTTTTTTGGTTCACTAGAAGATGAATGGTCTGTCTATACGAGAGCTATGCTGCCTGTTCTGCTGCCCTCCTTGCCCCAGCCGCATCGCAGCCAAATTAGCTTTCCTCCCTCCAGAGCCCACATACGCCCTTCTCCCTGACCCAGATCCTAGTGCTGGAGCTGGAACTGCATCTGGGTCCAGCTCTGGGGCTACCCTCCCTTCTCTGGGAGCTCCCGGCCTACGTTCCCGGCTGGGTGCTGGTAGTGGTGGTGACAGAGGAGGTGGCGGAGGTGGAGGTACCAGTGGTGGAGGAGGTGGAGGTGCTGGGGGTGGATGTGAGAGCAGGTGGAAACTGCATCTCACAGAAAGAGCAGAGTTTCAGTATTCTCAGAGAGAGCTGGATGTGACTGATGTGTTCCTGACCAGATCCAGCCGAGGGAACCGGGTTGGATGCATGTATATACGCTGTGCCCCTAATGCCAGGTGTGTAAACTGATTCTACTAAACACACATTTAATCCTGCTATGCAATTTTGTCAATTGGTTGTGGTCATTGAGTCATTCCAGAAGGTCAGACGAAAACTGAAATGTACGAAAACCAAAGCAGTTTTTCGCACAGGAAATTATGAGTATTATTAATCCTTTATAGACACCCAGAAATATTCAAGGGATTTTTTTAAATAAAAAAAACAACCGACGGCTAGCTTATGCTACCAATTGTGGTTTTACAGAATGCACTAAATGAGAAGTCTGTAGTTTTTCACTATTACAAAATATTGCAGTACATTTTTGTTCTGCATTTTTTGTATTACAACCTGCCGCATACATTCTATTTAACAAAAAGGACATTTTCTAGAGAATAATTATAATGTAATAAGTCAAAGCTCTCTGTTTACCGATCGATCTATGTTCCCACCCTCACCTATGGTCATGAGTTATGGATCATGACCAAAAGAACGAGATTGCGGATACAAGCGGCGGAAATGAGTTTCCTCCGTCGGGTGGCTGGACTCACCCTAAGAGATAGGGTAAGGAGCAAGGCCATCTGGGAGGAGCTCAGAGTAGAGCCGCTGCTCCTTCACATCGAGAGGAGCCAGTTGAGGTGGCTCGGGCATCTAGTCTGGATGCCTCCCGGGCGCCTCCTTGGTGAGGTGTTTCGGGCATGCCCAGCTGGGAGAAGGCCCCGGGGAAGACCTAGGACACGCTGGAGGGACTATGTCTCACAGCTGGCCTGGGAACGACTTGGTATCCTCCCGGTGGAGCTGGAAGAGGTCGCCGGAGACCGGGAAGTCTGGACTTCCCTACTGAAACTGCGGCCCCGTGACCCGGACCCGGATAAGCGGAGGAAAATGGAATGGATGGATAGTTATAATATTACTTGCAACAATGTGAAGTAATTATAAATGACAAATGAAATGGATAAATGGACATTTAACATCGCCTTTGGCTTACCTTACCTACCCTACCTATTGAACACTTTGTCGCAGCAAACAGACAAGTTTGTTTAACATTCCTATCTGAGTTTGCAAAATGTCCCTTACAGGATATTGTAGTATTATGTAGAAGAAGTGTTGTGTGTGTGATCCAAGATGGCTGACTAAACAAGCAATGCTGGGTGTATTATCCGTTTTTTTTTTTTTTTAAAACCCCAGATTCAATGTTCCAAAGGGTAAAATACAGCAGTTTGGTACACGTTTTTTGTATGAATTATATGAAAATTAGGGTGTTTGAAAAGCAATTTTATTTTGTGGCACTAATTGTCCATCTTGTACTTTTGCCTGCTGTCTAAATTCTCTTTTTTGTTTTTCAGGTTCACGGTGTTGTTTTCACATGGCAACGCAGTCGACCTTGGTCAGATGAGCAGCTTTTATATCGGATTGGGAACACGCATCAACTGCAACATATTCTCTTACGATTACTCAGGCTATGGGGTTAGCACTGGCAAACCATCAGAGAAAAACCTTTATGCTGACATTGACGCCGCCTGGCATGCCTTGCGCTCTAGGTGAGATTGTCCCTTTCCGTTCATGTAGACTTTACATTTAATAGCCAACATTGTCAACAATTTGTTTTTGATAAGTCTATGCAGTAACATTGTGTTGTTTAGTCTTTATACAGTGGTACCTTGATTTACGACTTTAATTCGATCCCAGACCCAAGCTCATAACTCGATTTACTCGTATGTTAGAACAATTTTTCCCTTTAGAAATAATGTATATGCCATTAATTGGTTCCAGTGCTCTCAAAAACCCCACCAATTTGTATTGTTTATACGTTTTTGAATAAGAATGATGTGTCTCCACGCTCAATGTATAAGTAGCTTATATTAAAACATAAGAAAAGGGAGTGTAAAGAAATAAACATGTTTTCTTAAGTGTACTTTACCTTGAAGAGTAGCAACGGAGATGTTGGCGGTGTAGTAGTGGTGGAGGAGGTGGGAGTGAGATTTTGTATTCGTACTAATGTACAGTACACTACATAATTCTATCAATCTTTTCATTTTCTATGCTGCTTATCCTCATTAGGATCGGAAACAAAAACAACACTGTACGGCGCCATTGTTGTTTCCCTGTTTGCAGTTTTGGCGCATGCGTGTCTATAAAGGGGTAGCGCTATGACGCAAGCGGGGGAGGCCCTAAGTATGGAGCTATGGAGACGCTAACGTCGTCTTCAGATTTTTCCACTCGTGAGACCCGGTTTCTAAAGGGTTCGTTTACAGACCCTGGAAAAGAAGGCATTGTATGGATGATCCGCAGGTTTGATAAAGTAAATGTGTGTTTAAGCCTTGGATCGTCTGGGTGGGGTTTTAATAGATGTTTGTACGCTCGTACAAAGCAAAATTCTATCCACGTAACTGCTCGTATGTCGGAAAACTTGTAAGTTAATGCGCTCGTAAGTCAAGGCAGCACTATATTTTTTTGCGATTAAAAGCCAACCAAATAAATGCCAACTTGCAGTGGAACCTTGAAACAGGTTGTTGAAAATGCTCCTGTAGGAATAATTTGATCCAGGGCAAAATTGTCACTAAAAACAATAGCGTAAGTCGGTTTATAGTTAAAATTGGATCAAAATTGTCAAGCAAGTGTAAAAATAAATAAACCTTTAAGATTCAGTGCAACGTATCCGGCGACACTGTAGTCATACTCCTCTGAATATGAGTCTGCCAGTTTTTTTCATCTTAAATATGCCACACCATTTTGAATTCTTGAGTGTATAACCTTTTGAGGTTCCGCTGTACATTTTTAAATCAAACCGTGTCAATGCTTTAACACTAGAACACTGGTAGATAGTTGTTCCCAATAGTATGTGATGGTATCACATGCTGAAGAGAAACAACCTGCACAGTGGAAATATGCACTTAAAACCCAAACACCTGCTTTGCAAAGGTTTCCAACTTGTCTTATCAGATGTTTAAAATGTTTCTCAGGTATGGCATCAGCCCCGAGAACATCATCCTGTATGGACAGAGTATTGGCACGGTGCCCACAGTGGACTTGGCTTCACGCTTTGAGTGTGCTGCTGTGGTGCTACACTCTCCTCTCACCTCTGGCATGAGAGTGGCCTTCCCCGACACCAAGAAGACCTACTGCTTTGATGCCTTCCCAAAGTAAGGCTTCTCCTTTTTCTTTTTTGTTTGAATTAATAACTATTTCAATTAGCAGTCTGACTGAAATAGTTTGTTTTAATTTCTTCTCCATCACAATTATATAACAGACAAGTATATAACAGACTGTATGTCTAGTGGAACACTGGTTACTACTAGGGGTGTCCTGTTACAATGTTTTCACATGATACCCATATTGCAGCCATGAGTATCGCCCAATACCGATATCAACCCGATCACTTGACTTTTGCTGCATTTCCAGAAAGCCGGGGAAACAGAAATTTCTGACCTCTGAACCCTATCCCAGCTGACTTGTCTGAGAGATGGAGTAACCTGAACTGGTCACCAGTCAAAGACAGGGCAAAAACAGACAAACACTCGCATTGACACGTGTAAACAATTTAGAGTCCCCAATGCATGCTATTGGGCTGTGAAGCTGGAAAAACCTACACACACACACACACACACACACGTCGCGAACATGTAAATGCCACACAGATTTTTCAGCGCAGAAAAAGTACAGCCTTTGTTTTAATAGAGGCGTACCAAATTCCCACGTGGTAGGCATTAAAAACGAAAGACAGGATGTGTTTTTTTCACCAAGCATTACCTCAGTAATCAAATACAAGCGGTCATGGAAGGGAGTGACAATCCAGACATGCAGGGCACCTCCACAAGCCCAGAGCAGACATGCCCTGAAAGGCAAGGCTTGAAAGGGTGCAGAACACCTCCACAAGCGTGCAGGGAGAGTCATGACTAGCGATTATCCTAATGACACACAATAACTAATAACACAAAGATTTGTCTAACTAAGATTTGTATAACCTCTTTGAGCCTTTAAAAAAAATATAAACATCAATATATTCATTCATCTGGTATGAAAAAGTCTAGAGCGCTCTGACAGACAAAACTAGGACAAAAGGAGCGAACCGGCATTGTTCAGCTACAAGGTGGAATTATTAATGCTTGCACAGCCAATGCTCTTCAAACTCTTTTAGTTGCACTTACCTACATTGTTTCACTTTCCTAAAAAGTAACCTTGTAAATTACGATATACCCTAAAAAGTAACCTTGTAAATTACGATATACCATATGATATTTATTTTTATTTCAAGGATTTTATTATTTGGGTGAGCAGTTAAATGGCTTATATTTTGTACCCTAACTGTACTGAAAGTGAGCAAAACCTTAATACCAAGCTACATACTGAACCATGAGGATGCAGTAACATTACATCCCTACTAGATGGCTATTACGGTTTTTCCCAAATATATTAATTAATAAATCGTTCTGTTTTATGATTGAATACAGCCGATTAATTTTTGAAAATATATAAATTTAAGCAAATGTTATATATTTTGCCTCACATATTTTGCTTAACATACCTAGCATTTTCAAGCATAAAAATAGCTAAATGATCTAAAATACAAATATTAGGCATTCAGATGATTCATTTAGAGATGTGATGTAATATTCTCCACTGGTCACTAGGTGTTATTAATGTTTGGTGAGACACACAAGCTTTAGACCAGATTGCCGGAACAACAGGCCTGATATTGCAGGTGTGAATTATTATAAAGCATGCCCAGTAATAATAACAACATCCTAATAACCATAACAACATGGGCTGCTGTTGTGGCTGTGATCCACTCCAAGCTAAATCTCAACTCTAAACCCACAACGTCATTTCCTGTCCTTTACACGCACGTAACACATGTATTGCAAACTTACCATCACGTACTAATTTCTTTTACTCGGCACGCATTTTGACCCATAATTACACTTCTACGTTTTGTTGATTCCTCCCTACACTTTTTTGGAGTTGCCATGGCAATCTGCGTGTGGGTGGAATCAGAGCTCTCCCTTTTGTACCTGTGTCCTGCAGCTGCTCCTCCTAGCAAGTGTTTGCAGTTCACTACAATTCAGTCAGTGTCTCAAATCAAACAGGAATTTCCATCAGCGCTGGTCAGCATGTGCATCCCTTGTTTTCCGTCAATGCGAGCAGCATTTAAAAGGTCTAATTAATGATCTTGATGATGGTGTTAACCACTGATTGGTCTATTTGATGTGCATGTTAGAGTGCTGTAACGTTCTCATAGTCACACAGAGACTGACTGCTTTTTTCAAGTTTTGTTTTAACAGAAACAGTAGTGCTCATTTCCCACATAGTAGGCTGCGTTTTGGCTGTTGTTAGACAACACACACAAACAACAACACTGTCATTTTGCCCACCAATACAGTTCACAGCAAGGTACATTCACAAACGCCACAATTCAGAACATCAATGTTCCAACATCAACAGTTTTTTACGAAGTGGAATAACCACAATGTTTCCCGAATCCATTACAGAAAAAAAGTGTTACTTGCTTTATGTGCCATGGCGAGAGATGGTCTTGTCTCGGGACTTCCAGGCTGCCTACACTTGTTCTGCACCGTGTACATTACCTTTAACATAATTGCTGGCTGGCACCATTGTGAATGTTTTTTTTTTTAAATGCTCTTGTGCGCATGCAAAATTACACCAGCCCTCCTAAGTCAATAACTTGATGGGTTTTTTTGTTAAATACATTTTTAAAAATGTGAAATAGTGTTGCACATTTATGACATAAACCGAAAAGCTCAGTTGCTATAAAAACAAGTATTGTCCAAGTTGAAGCACAGTGTCAAATGTGTTAGATAACTGACAATTACTGAGAATTAACAAAAATTTTTGCATTTCCTAAATGTCAGTGTAATGAGAACTATTTTTTAGAAAGGTTTTTATTCCCTTTTTCAAAGTCAAAAGTTTACATACATTTACATACATTTTGGTTAATTTAGTGCTAAACTTTATGACTTGGGTCTAATGCTTTGAAAATCCTTCCACAAACTTCTCACTATAGTTTGTAGGAATTTTGGTCCATTCTTATTGATACTGTAGAACCGGTGTAACTGAGCTGTGTTTTTAGGTGGCCTTGCTCGTACTTGCCTTTTCAGCTCTGCCCATAAATTGTCAATAGGATTTAGATCCGGGCTCTGCAATGGCCACTCCAAATATTGACTTTGTTATCCTTAAGCCACTTTGTAACAAGTTTGGCAGTGTGCTTGGGGTCATTGTCTATTTGGAAGACCCATTTGCAAGCTTCAACTTCTTGGCTGATGTCTTCAGATTTTGCTTCAATATTTCCACATATTGTGCTTTCCTTATGATGCCATCTATTTTGTGAAGTGCTCCAGTCCCTCCCGCAGTAAAACAACCCCACATGATGCTCCCACCACCATGTTTTACAGTTGGGATGGTGTTCTGAGGCCTGCCGGCTTCTCCCTTCTTCCTCCAAACATAATGATGGTCATTGTGGCCAAAAAAAAAGACATTCCTCCAAAAATCAAAGTCTTCATCCATGTGTGCATTTGCAAACTTTAATCTGGCTTTTTTATGTTTGTTTTGGAGTAATGGCTTCCTCCTGGCAGCATAGTCCTTCAGTCCATGTCTGTACAGTACTTGTTTCACTGTGGATAAAGACACACTCCTACCATCTTCAGCCAGCATCTTCACAAGGTCTTTTGCTTTTGTCCTTTGGTTGTTCTGGACATTTTGGAGCAAAATGTGTTCTTCTCTTGGAGACGTAACCTGTCTCCTTCCTGGGCGATACGATGGCTGTTCCCATGATGTTTATACTTATTATACTCTGTCTGAACAGATGAACGTGGCACCTGCAAGCATCTGGAAATTGCACCCAAGAATAAACCTGACCACACACAATTCTCTTTCTGATATTTTGATTGATTGTGTGAATGCATCCAGCATCAACACCTTTTGACTTTGAAAAACGTGATACAAAATTGTCTAAAAAAATTCCCATCATCTTTATTCTGGCACCAGAAAATAGAAATAATTTTGTTTATTGTAATTGACCTAAAATCAGTAAGGTTTGTTCTGATTTCATGTGGGACAGTGAGAATAAAAATCATATGTGTTTGTATACACTGTATGTAGAGTTCTTGTTTCAACTGTAGTTATTCTAGGAATTGCATTTTCTCAACTTTCACAGCAGCAAAAATAAAAAAGGTTTTGTCAGGAATGCTATTCTTCTCAAATAATGCAAATATTTCCTTCAGCTTGTTTGTTTAAATTGATTACTTTTGACGTCCCATCTGTCTGCAGTGCAGAATATTTCATAAATGTGTTCCTTAAATGAGTCATGACCAGAATTTGCAAAAGTCAAATTTAATTGTGTTTCTCCCTCTACCCCTCCAGCATAGAGAAGGTGTCAAAGATCCCGTCTCCCGTGCTGATCATCCATGGTACAGAGGACGAGGTCATTGACTTCTCCCACGGTCTTGCCCTGTTTGAGCGCTGTCCAAAGGCAGTGGAGCCCCTCTGGGTGGAGGGCGCCGGTCACAACGACATTGAGCTTTACAGTCAGTACCTTGAGAGGCTACGGCGCTTCATCAACCAGGACCTGGCTCCACAGCACGCCTGAGAATCAAACAGCCTCTCTGCGCGCGCGTGTGTGTGTGTGAGAGAAAGTCTGTGTGTTTGCGACGTGTGACTGAGACATACAACTCAGAGGGATGTGTCATTTTCGGCACATCTGTGTGTCTTTTAAACAACACATGTTTAATGTTACTTTCTAAAAACGACTGCATTAAAATAACTCTGTTTTTCAAAGTCAGGTGTATTTATCAATAGTGTAGTGTTTTTAATGTGGGGGAAGGTCAGTACAACTTTGCACCTAAAAGTGAATACAGTGAAAGTTCACTTTTAAAAGTAACAATTATGTTTTGTCCAAAAAGACACACAGATGTCATTTTTGAATGAGATGAATGGTTGTGGTCCTGGATGTAAAAGTCTTGAGTTAATATTCATATGACGGACCTGTGAGTGGGTGAGAGGCAGCTTTCAGAAAAAATGGAGGACACCCTGTTGACTTGGGTAACGGTGAGGGAAAGCTTCTAGCGACTTCTGAGTATTGATGTTTTATTTGTCTTGTTTGTGTGTGTATGAAGAATACCTCCATAGTTTGGCCGGTTCTTTTTAGTGGACAACCACTGGTCAGACCACTTGGTTTACCTGTCAGTGAACATGCAACTGACTGATTGTCAGCTAGTAACTCTCACAACTGATACATGTAATTCTGGGTGGGGAGGACCGTAACAGCATCCTCAGTCTGGAGCACCACTCCACCCCCTGACAAGATGAGCTGATCTCCTTCCTGTTTCTTGGCAGTGCCGTAGCTTTTGCCTTTTTACTGTTCAGACTTACAGCTGCTCCTTGCAGGGATTGGGATTTGCCCTTGTTGCTTTCAGCCCCCGAGCAGGTTTGTTGAGGAATGTTTGTAAAAAACAGGACATGTCAAGATTTAAGTGTGCATACATAGTAGAAGCTTGGCCCTATTGGATCATGTGAAGGTGAAGCTTGTATCATTTAGCACAGTGAAAAGCAGAGTGACACTTTGTTTTCCTAACTTAACACACATCACAGCCCTCCTGTTCACATTTATGTCCTGATGGAATTGATCATTACAGTTCTGTTCCTGTGTCCATACATCCTGCGAACCACTGGTGTCTGTGATGAACAGATAGACTTTGTGTGTGCTTTTTAATAGATGCCCTCTAGCCTGCTTCTTTGTCTGCCTGTGTAGATGAAGAAATATTGAGGCCATACTCAAACAGAAAAAAATGAAGTGGAAAATTAGTCATCTACAAGTAGGACGGGTTTGTGTGGCACTGTGACTGCTGGTGCCTCACTTGGTAAACCAGTCAAGTAAAAATTGAAAGTGAATGTCAAAATTCACATAAAAACCTGAGTGCAACACTGAGGTTAGGTATGATCATCAAATCATTTGTAAGATTACTTGTGTGCTAGTAATACAACTTTTTCCCTCCTGGTTTTACTATAATTTCTTTGTGTTCTATTTAGTGTGGCATCTAAAACTAGCCCTGTGTTGGCTGGCAGCGCACTGTCTGACCCAAGCCGTGACCTTCTCACTTTGGTGTGGTGCAGGTTCCACCACACACACCTTTGCACATACACATACATGTACTGTATTATACAGTAAACCTAGACTTGTATGTATTGGATCGAGCATGACAAAAAGCAGGTCTTAAGTTCCGCACTATTGTACAAAGAATCCAAAGTGTAACAAGGGTATAAGTTGTAAAGTTTGCGTGTTGTCATTGTTGTACGTCTTCAGTAGGCCAGGCGGGCAGAGAGTTGACTGTCTTCCTGTTGTCAGAAAGAACCCGTCGGACCAGTTTGTGCACCTAAGAGTGTTGTGGCAGCAGACATCACGTGAGCCCAACGTTTTCCGAGACGAGCGCTTTGTGTGATGAAAGGCGCCAGTGCCGTTCTGATGACCCATGCTTTAAAAACAGGGAATCTCATTGTGCTTTGTGTCCGTGATGTTGAACTCATGGAGGTTTGTTACCACCTTTAAACCAGGGATCCGCCACATTTGTTCAAAAAACATTTGTCAACCCTTTTCCTCAACATTAGATGTCAGAGGCCTCATGTGTTTTTCCTGGACAAGTTTTCAGGGATGCACCTCGCATGGGTTTGGGGTGTCAACTTAACCCATTTATTGATACGCCACTATGGTTGATGTTTTTTTCCCTGGACTTTTATTGAAGGGGGAGGGGGGGTCGAACAGTGAAAACTGTGTGCATGTCTATTGTGTTTTGCAGAGCAAGTGATGGGAAGGGATGCTCTCTCTACTATGTATTCTATATGAGGGCAAAGCTCAGCCAATGGCATTGGATCTCTGAAGCGCTTTAAAAAGAAAACAAGGACATTTATTTGAATTTTTTATTGCTGATACTGATGTATAATGAGTTTTGTGCTGGGGGTCAAGCGGGTCGGTGGGGGTGGGTGGGGCTACTTGAACAATACTAGTGGACTGTTTATATGGTAACTGTACTTACCTATTTTATTCTTTGTATTATGATTTGTAATTTTATGTTGCTTTTTGAACTGAGATGTAATGGAATTAATACATGGGACTGAATCTTGACCTTTTTATGAACAACAAAAGTAATAAAAAGATCACTTATGTACAAAAACCAGGATTAAATTGATTGATGCACAAATATGTAAACCAAACTCAGTGGTATACCATCTGTCAAGGTGGATTGATATAAACAAAAAGAAGGAACATTTTATACTGTAAGGAAGTCCTGTCATTAAACCCTTCATATGTAAACTTAGCGGAAATACATGTAGGGTATACAGATGGCTCGCTCAGGAGTGGAAATTCTTTTACATTGTGATATTGAGTTGACATTTTCCGTTTATTATGTGCTGTGTAGATTTCAAGTAAGATAGTATACATTGGACTTGAAATAACAAGGATTAGGATGAGGTATTTCTGAGGTTTAATAACATATCTAACAGATTGATTGTAAAATAAAATAAGCACAACATTACCTAGCAATATTGTTGTTCGATTGTCGTTCCCTCACTATATTGTGTTTTTTAAAAAATTCATTAACTCATTAATGCAATAAGACCAGTTGAAAAAATGATAGAATTTACCTTTTGCACGTTTAGATCTTAATGAGGTTTTATGTAGAGCTTCAATATGCAAAAGCAAGTAAGGGGAGTTAGACAAAAAACTTTTGGAACTTGTAATTAAAAATAAATAAATGAAATAATCTAAAATAGGTTGTTTATCACCTGGTCAAAAGTTTAAGACCACAGGCTATAAAAGCCTAAATCTGCTCAAAATTCTCATTTCCTGTCAGGCATTCACTCGGTCATGCCCGGCAGTCTACGACCCAAATTAAGGCCCGACTGCAGCGCAATAACCATCACACTGTATCTGCGGTAAAAGGGTTTCAAAAACAAAAAAAGAATTCAAAGGCCTCGTCTCCTTTAACGCCACAAAACTGCCTGTTTACACTTTGCCAGGGAGCCTCAAACACGGGACATTGAAAGGTGGAGAAGTTTTATTCTGTGGTGACAAAAAATTTAACCTTGACGGTTTCAACGGCTTTCAATGTTACTGGCATGACAAGGAGGTCCCACCTGAGATGTCTTCTACCCGGCACAGTGGAGGGGAGTCCATCATAATCTGGGGGTGCTTTTTCATTCAGTGGACCACTGGAGCTTCAGGTGGTGCAGGGTCGTCAGATGGCTGCTGGTTACGTGCAGATGTTGCAGTTGGCATCCCTCATGACTGGGGGCCCTCGTCTGTGTGGTAACAGCTGAGTTTTTCAACAGGACAACCCTGAAGACTTTGTCAGGGAGAATAACATCACTCTTTTTGACCATCCTGCATATTCCCCTGATTTAAATCCCCTAAAGAACATTTGGGGATGGATGGCATGGCAAGTTTATAAAAAGACCATCATTTCCAGACAGTTGATGCCCTTCGTGAAGCCATCTTCACCACTTGGAGCAATGTTCCCACTAGCTTCCTGGAAAGACTCGCATCAAGCATCCCCAAACCAATTTTTGAAGCGATTATCAAGAACGGTGGAGCTACTCATTACTGAGTCCTACTGAGAACATTTTTTGTTCTGGGTTGGAGAGTTTTTTGTCAATTTTTTGAGCAATGGTCTTAAACTTTTGATCAGCTGGTAAACGTCCTATTTCAGTTTCATTGTTGTTTTCAATAAATTACTTTTTCAAAGTGCTTTTTGTCTCACTCCCCCTTCTTGCTTTTTATTGTAGCTTTACTTAAAACCTCACTAAGATCCAAATGTGCAAAAGGTACATTCTAGCAATTTTTCAACTGGTCAACTTAAGATTTTGATCAGGGGTGTATGTGATGGCTGTTTCTTGGTAGGTCTATTATTAGTCAAAACATTTTGAAATACAAGCGATCGGCAGTAATGGCACAAAATATTGACACATTACCTTACATCAAGGAGTCACAAAGTCAGCCGTAGCACGTTCGACATGATAGCGTGAAAAGAGCGTGAAAAAAGGTATGTAAATTCGAGGCTAACCCGTTAGCTCGCTAGCTTGCTAGCTGGTGGCACGAGCGCACATACCATTCTGGTGGAAACACTGCCCTCTGCTGGGCATTTTTTGTAAGCACAGTAAAACCTCCGCGCGAAATGAAATGGACAAGTGAATTGAATACCACGTTCTTTTGTATTAAAGACGCTGGTTGGGAAACACAGTGGCGAGTGGAAGGAGGCGGGGGCTGCTCACCTGAACTTTCAGCAGCAGGTAAAATCGTGACACACACCGGCCTGGCTCATTCTTTGCATTCCCACCCAACTAGACGTCGTTTTGTACGGAATCTCAGGTGTGCCAATATTAGCCTCGCCTTGCTGTGGCATATTCAAGCCAAGTATGTGCACAGTGGCGTGATAGTGACGTTACTTCCTGTCCGTGACCTGCTTCCGGTCACCCGAGCTAAGAGCTATTTACCATAGCTACTACACAGCACGTGGACCTTTACCTATTTTCTCCAGTTGGAGGCATCCGGTAAATGCAATGACAAACAGCCAAAAAATGATCTTGGCGATGAATAAAGTATCTATCATGTCGTATCAATACGGTAAAAGCAATGAGCACGTTTGTATCTCTTTATATTTCCACGTGTAGTTGTTTTTCAATTTTGGCGCACGTGTGATTCCATAGTTTTTGGGGCTGATTCTGGTTGGTTGATCGTTGCCTTGATTTAGCCCAGAAATAAGACATTGAAAATTGGGCTGAATTTGGTCCGACTGATTTGATCCAAATATAACCCAAAAAGAGACGCTTTTCAACCAAGTTTAGACAGTAAGGGGTTGTCTCTATTTCTATCTACCGTTCACTTGTTCACCAAATCTAAAGGTTGTTTTAACATAAGATAATTGTGTTTAACTTTTGCTGGGTGGGTTGTCTCCCATAAATAAATAAATAATAAATACTTTTGTTAACCAAGGAAGCAGTATTGTAACAGGCGCTACCTTTGTACTTTGCAATATGATTTATTAAAGTGTTTCTTACCTTCTTCATCAAAGCTCTGGCACTTGAATTTTTTTTGCAGCCGTATTTAATATACATATGAAGAACTTCTTTTGGCTAACATAATCATCAACGTTGCGAGTGACTTTAGCGAGCATCTTATTGCTGACATGCAGTTGTGTAGAAAAGAGCACTAACTCAAGACAATTTTAAATTCCAGCATCACACGCCTGCCGGTCTCCTGTGTGAAAGAAACGCTGTCTGTACAGTGTGCCCAACGTCTTATTCAATTCATGGCGACATTTTGACACTCAGCATGGAGTTGTTGGAAGAAGTTGTGGTGGTGGTTGTTGCCTCCGGCTAGGTTTCTTGATAGCTAAAAAAAGACGAGACAAATGGTGAGTTATTGAGAAGGAAAAAGGGAAATGATTGTGACATTTTTTCATAGTATTACAATCTAATTACTGTTGTCCTTTTAAAATCCATTCATCCACACGCCTTTCATGACCTCTGTCCTTTTTAGGGTCACTTTTGGTTTTTTTTGCCGTTTCTTATGGAAATGTAAAAACTGTATTATCATTATTTTTTTTATTTTGTCCACCAACTTACATTAAATATTACTAAATATTTCCTATACCTGATGATGGGTTATACATTTTTAAAACATATAATGTATTCGTTAAAAGTTTGTAATTAGGATTTCAGTACTTGGATAGCACTGGCAACAATCACTAAATAATAAGTTACCACCGTCTAGTCTAGTAAGCGTCTCCTTTAATTACATTTTTGGTTAGGCATCATTTTTTTGGTAATTTTCTCATTTTGAATTTGTCATTATTATTATCTTTTATAATGCATTATTGTTTTTGTATGACATTTTGGTCGGCCACTTAAGTTTCTAAATATTTTCCTTCACAACATCCTAACTACAAAATTGGAAAGGTATGGAATCAGAGGGTTAGGTCTGAAGTGGGTTAAAAGCTACCTAGCAAACAGGAAACAATATGTGCAGCTAGGGGAATATACAACTACAAATTTTGAGATATTATGTGGCGTACCGCACGGGTCAATTTTAGGACCAAAATTATTTAACCTATACATTAACGACATCTGCAAACTGACAAAACACCTAAAGCTAGTACTATTTGCAGATGAGTCCTTGGCTTTTTGCTCTGGAGAAAACACACAAGAAAAGTTTCAGATGAAAAAATTGCTCTAAAAAATGGTTTGATAAAAACAGATTATCCTTGAATCTATGTAAAACGAAAATGATGGTGTTTGGTAATAGCAGAAAAGATATGTGTGAGAAAATACAAATTGACGGGGAGGAAATTGAAAGGGTGAATGAACATACATTTTTTGGCATCAAAGTTGATGACAGAATGAGTTGGAAACCTCACATCAAAAACATACAACATAAAGCAGCAATAAATACTTCAATACTGAATAAAATAAAATTTGTCCTGAATCAAAAATCACTCCAAACTCTCTATTGTTCTCTGGTGTTACCATATCTAACTTATTGTGTCGAGATTTGGGGAAAAAACTACAAAAGTACACTTCACTCGCTTGATGTACTGCAAAAAAGATCGATTAGGATAATCCACAACGTGGCGTACAGAGAACATACAAATCCACTGTTTCAAAAATCCCAATTATTAAAATGTGCTGATCTGCTAAACCTTCAAACCGCTAAAATGATGCATAAAGCAAACAACAACCTGTTACCAAAGAAGGTCATACATTTTTTTAACAAGAGAGGAGAAATATGATCTTAGGAATAAACTAAACTTAAAACACAAATATGCAAGAACAACACTAAAACCTTTAGTACTTGGGTATGTGGAATCAAACTATGGAAGGGATTAAGTAAAGAAGTAAAACAATGGTCTACAATGAGTGACTTCAAGAAACATTACAATTAGTTGGTGTTTACAAAATACAAGGAAGAAGAGTCGTGAAATATTGCGTACATCCAAGGCCTTATTACTTCATTCTGTTGACTGTCAATTCTATATTTGTTACTACAACCTTATACTTGTACTAGGAACTTTTCATCCTAGTGAGGACATTGTCTGTACTACAACAATGTTTTGTTACAATAGTTATACCCCACTCATCACTGTATTATTATTTATTATGTTTATTATTCATCAGGACGGCAATATAATTGATTTACCATGACAAGGACTACTATCCAACACACTGTCACATGACCTTACTTATGCATTCAAACTTAGTAACTGCAGGAAGTGTAGAAATCTATTGAAATAGGGGAGAACCTACGGGGGTAGGATTAATAAGCTTTGCTTCTTCCTACTCCTTTTGAACATGTGGAACTGTCAAGTGTATCAAGTGATGTATTCCAATGTCATTTACATGCCTGCTCAAATAAAATTAAACCATTACCATTAGCATTACCATAGATTTCTGAAATGTATTTATTGAACATTATTATTATGTATTTATTTACTTATTTAAGTTTTCCCACCTGCTTAAGTTACTTCATATTTCCCTGCCTGTTCTTGATTTGAATTTGGCAAAAACTAATTGTATGTTTTTCTTGAAAATGTTTCTTACAGTACTATTATTATCATTGTTATACATTTATCCAGTCACCTGCTGCTTATCCTAACTAGGGTTGCAGTGTATGCTGGAGCCTACCCCAGCAGACTTTTTTTCTCTCATTTGCCCACCCACCTTAGTTACTAAACATTTTCCTTGCCTGATAGAGGTGATTGATTTTAAGTTTAAAAAAATAAATGTTATGTTTTTATAGAAAATTATTATTATTGTATTTTATTTTTGTTTGCCCACCCACATAAGTTACTAAATGCTTTTTTTGCCTGACAGGAGGTGATTGATTTTGAACTAATTGATGTATTGTTATTATTATTTCTTGGCTGTGCATCACTATGAAAAGAACAAATAAATGAAATGAAATCAAATGAAAATGAGGCAGCATGGTGGCTGAGTGGTTAGCATGTTGACCACACAGGCAGGAGATCTGGAAGACCTGGGTTTGAATCTCTGCTTGCTATCTCTGTGTGGAGTTTGCATGTTCTCTCCGTGCGTGCGTGGGTTTTCTTCCGGGTACTCAGGTTTCCTCCCACATTCCAAAAACATGCATGTTAGGTTAAGCGGCGACTCTAAGTTGTCGAAATTGTGTGTGTGAATGCTTGTATGTCTGCCCTGTGGTTGACTGGCGACCAGTCCAGGCTGTACCCCGACTCTCGCCCGAAGTCAGCTGGGATAGGCTCCAGCATATTCCCGTGACCCTAATGTGGATAAGCGGGATAGAAAATGGATGAATGACACTGACACACACGACTCATTCTTCATCTTCTTCTTCTTATTATTATTATTGTTTGAGTAATTATTATTATTATTATTTGAGTAATAGGGTATCACTGACAAAACGTAGTGAGGAGTGATGAATAAGCAATAATCTGTTTTATTTTAGGTAACATATGTCTAGTAAGCAATGATGTGAACGTAGCCTTCAGGCTGAGACGAGCTCCGGCGAGTGTCACAAATTGTTATTTGCTGCTATTTTTCTAAAATACAGCGCATATTTCAAGAGCGGCTACGATGACTAATGACTGACATTTCCAATCATAAACAAGGGAGCGGCTGTGGTGGAATGTTATCACTTATCTTTTGCTCAGCTCCACTGGCTAACAGGTAGTCAGCCGCGTTCTTCTTCTTTAATCCGATCATCTTGCCAGTAATGGTTTTAAAACCAGTTTGAGCCATAAATGTGTTAGAGTGCTTGTGCGTGAACTCACTCTCTGTGTTGCAAGGACAGCTCAGTGAGCGCTCCTAAATTGTTCAGATGCTCCTCCAGCACAATCATCCTGAAACCGATGTAAGCAGATACCAACAGCAGCAGCAGCACCCTACAAACACGCACAAGTACTGAACTGCATGCAAAATGCATTGAAAGAACAAACCTGCTATGCAAGAGTATGTGTTCGCGTGAAGCAGGAAATAATAGCAGGAAATGCCCACAGGAGTTCTTTGACTTGGCAATGAATGGAGAAACTGCGGTGCGGCATCAAGGCTTGTGTAACAACAGTATACTCACAGCATCACATAGATGTAGAAGACCATGCTGAAATTCACGCTGTGTCGGGGGAAAAAAAACGACGTGACGTCCCCCATGACCCTCCAAAGCCACAATGATGCTGATGGAGACAAATTGATTAGAATTCTCTTCTACGACTCACTGAGGAGAATTGGTGTTGTAGAGGCCTTGCACACACCGTCCTCCACATCTTCTCTTGTGGGTCGGCTTAACAAACCATCCGCTAAACAAGGAGCGCAAAGATAGGTACTGTATTATTGAAAACAAGCATGCTACAATCATGTCAATTGGAAATCCACTATTTCTTAGCAAACTAAGCCAGGAGTGTCCAAACTTTTTCTGGCGAGGGCCACATACTGAAAAATGAAAGGATGATATTTTGTAAACCAACACATGTAGATATGCTAAGTTATATCTATTTAAGAAAAAAATATCAGCTTTGCGATGTAAGTGGAAAAAGTAACCAATTTTTGCTTTTTTCCCCCAAATATTTGGTGAATGGTCCATTCCAAAATTCCAAAACCTTGTTTTTTAAATAATCTTTGTAAATTTTCTTTTTGTAATATTATTACACCATAATATTTCAACTATATTTTCATAATACTTTAACTTTTTTCCCATAATATCATACCTTTCCCCCAACCTAATTGACTGCTGCTCTTTGCTCTCTACTATGGAATCATAGGAGTGCCCAAATCTAAAGGAAGTATATATAGAATTAATAATAATAAAAAATACAAATGTAGCTACAATCATTTTCCATTTTGTCATTGCTTTTTCTGTATTGTCATTGTTTTTTCCCCCCATTTTGTTGTTGATTTTTCTGTTTTGTCTTTTCCATTTCCTTTTTCTCATTGCTCAAGCTGGCAACAAAAAGCAAAGGCAAAACAAGGACCCGCCCACAGCATTCTGGCAGGGTGACTAGTCCAGACCTAATCACACGCTTCCTTTGTTTAAATGTAGCTCTTAGCGAGGGCGACCGGAAAAAATGTCACGGATAGGCAAGAGCATCACTATCACGCCACCGTGCACATACTTTGCCCGATCATCTTACAGGATGGAGTCCATACTAAAGCTGCTGAGCGAAGAGGCTAACAGGCTGGATGGGACTACTCACCCTGGCAGACCCGCCCGCAGCCTTCTTTCTTTTGCCTGTGCTTTTGGACGCCAGCTTGAGCCATCCGGTAAATGCAATGAGAAAAAGAAAATGGAACAGACAAGGACAAAACAGGAAAATCAATGACAAAATAAAAAAAACCCAAAGACAATACAGGTAAAGCAATGACGAAACGGAAAAAGCAAAGAGAATGAAAAAAGAATACATCTTTTTATGTTTCCACATGTACAGTGTTTCCTCTAAACACTTGAACTACCAAGGCAGTCATTTCGACTGCTTTGAAAATTTGCAAAATCATAACTTGGTTAAAAAAAACTACTTACTAATAACTCACTGACTTTTCCTAAATGTGTGTACATTTAATTCTAACGTTGTTTTATCACTAAAATTTAAAAACACAAAAGAGAGTATTACTACCTCGAATGACTGTAGCAGTCAAATATGGGGTATCGTATTTCACTATTTGCTACATTTTCCCGCTCTTTCTCCTGGTCTATTGTCTGTTTTTATGCTCTGTGCATCTAATTTATAGCTTCACTCTAAACCAAAGAGAGACCTGGCGAGCTTTTGCTCAGCTGACAAGGGCTGTGCATTTGTCAAGGAGACCATGTCCCGAAACTGATTCCAGGAAATGTTACGATTCTTGGGTTTTGACAAAAAAGAGACACTTGCTACAAACCAGGTGCTGACATACCTGTTGATGAGCAGCTCTTCCCAACAAACGCGAGGTGCAGCTTCATCCAGTATATAGCTAGCGAACGTGATAAATTTGGTATCAAGTTCTGGCTTGCTGCCGATGTTGATACCAAATACATGCTGAATGCTGCACCATATCTGGCCAAAGAGGAGGTACGGACAGTGTGGTGTTGAAATTGGCTGAGCCCTTTCTGGGGAAGGGGAGAAACATCCCCACTGATAACTCCTTTACTTCCCTTGAACTTGCCAAGGCACTAAAGGCGCAGAAAACCAGCCTGGTTGGTAGGGTAAATAAGAGCAGACAGAAGCTTCCTCCATCTGTAAAGGAGTAAAGGGCTTTGTACGCTACAGAGTGCTGACACGTGACAGCGAAAACCTAACAGTATATCCATGCAAACCAAGGAAAAATGTCTGCATTTTAAGCACAAGGGGCCGCAAGGCAAAACCGGAGACGGTTACATACTAAAACAGAACCAATGTTGGAGTAGATGTGCTTGATCAAATAGCAAAGAAACACTCAGTACAAGCACCTACACCAAGATGGCCATTACCGGTGTTGTGGCTGGCAGCCATCACAGCACTTTGTAATGTTTATAATAGTTAATCATTTTCACTCTTAAGGTCTAATGATGACCCCAACACTAATCCTTAACCCCAACCCCCCAAACCCTCTTCTTACCCTAACTCCCTAATCCAACCTCCCTTTTGAAAGCAGGATACTTTGTTTTTATTTCACAGAGAACCAAGTTGCAGTTTGAGTTTGCACGTGTAATAGCACACAAGTTTGTTGTGTTAATTAGACTAATAATGTATCTATCTATCTAAATAAATAAATAAAACACTCAGTCGTTACAATTTGGCTGCATGGTGGTCGAGTGGTTAGCATGTTGGCCACACAGTAAGGAGATCTGCAAGACCAGGGTTTGAATCTCCGCTTGGCATCTCTGTGTGGAGTTTGCATGTTCTACCCCGTGCGTGCGTGGGTTTTCTTCCGGTACTCCGGTATCCTCCCACATTCCAAAAACACGCATGTTAGGGTTAATTGGCGACTCTAAATTGTCCATAGTTATGAATGTGTGTGTGACTGGTTGTATGTCTGCCTTGTGATTGACTGGGGACCAGTCCAGGGTGTACCCCTCGCTCAAAGCTGGTACCATGTGATCCTAATGAGGATAAGCAGCATAGAAGATGGATGGACGGGCTCATAGCAGATAAAATTAGTGCTATGGTCATTCTACTAGTGCCTGAAGTCAGGTAGACTGAGTGTTAATATTGGCACTCGTGATTTGAAGGGTTTCTGTTTTAAATATTTGAATCTGAAGCTAAGCATTCATATTATATTTAGCTAAGCATTATATTCAGCTAAGCAGTCATTCATTCATTTTCTGTACCGCTTATCCTCATTAGGGTCACGGGGATGCTGGAGCCTATCCCAGCTGGCTTTGGGCGAGAGGCGGGGTACACCCCGGACTGGTCGCCAGTCAATCGCAGGGCACATATAGACAAACAAACATTTACACTCACATTTACACTCTAATGGACAATTTAGAATCGCCAATTAACCTAACATGCATGTTTTTGGATTGTGGGAGGATACCGGAGTACCGGAGAAAACCCACACACGCACGGGGAGAACATGCAAACTCCACACAGAGATGCCCAACGGAGATTTGAACCCAGGTCTTCCAGATCTCCTGACTGTGTGGCCAATGTGCTAACCACTCAGCCACCGTGCGACCCTCCTAAGCAGTCATATTATATTCAATAGTTACAGGCAGTTACTAAACACATAGCGCTTGCAGACCTTGCGCCCATAATCACGCACCCAAACACCTGACTCACAACTGATAAACTACCCAAGGCAGGAACACTGCGATCGAAAACCACCACCTCCTGTCCCAGACGGCTGGCGCCAACATCCAGAGCGAAGGCCACCTTCACACGGACCAACGGGGGTCACCATCTCCTTGCTGTTTGGTTCTCGAGAGCTGCAATTCTCACTATTGCGGCCTCATCTGATTGAACCCATATCATCCTCAAACCAGGGCGCTGTCTTCACCCATTGGATGAGACTCAACCGACATTTGCATCTTCAATGTACAAAAGGCCGGGGAGGGACAGTTAGTTGTGTCCTTGTCTGTCTCTGTAGTAAGACTGACGTTTGTGTAGGCCTATAGGGACGGGCAGGCACCCCGGAGCTCTGTGTATTAGATTTGTTTGTCTGGAAATGTAATATTCATATCTAAATCACATGGTAGTAATTTAGTCTCCTTTCCTCCAACTCGACACCCACGGGAACTGCGGACCCGAAGTCGCAGGAGGCCGCATTCCAACAGATTCCATACTCTACCTCCACTGGCTGGCGGGGGAAAGATGCCATCCACATAACTGCTATTCTGACCACGATCTCCACTCTTCTCAATGGGCTGACTGGGCACCTGTGGTTTATACATAAGTTGACAGTTTATTTGTTCATGTTTGTTTTGCATTTTACAGCAGTTAAGTTCTTTTTACACTTGCGTGACAGTTAAGAATGTTACAAAATTAGCTGTGTGAGGCGCATCTGCAAAGCAAAAACAACTAACGCAGGTTTTGTTTTCACAATTTAATATGAACAGTATGTAACTTTTTTTAAATTCCAGAATGTTTAAGGGTTACTTAAAATATTGCCTGTGCAGTTAACAGAAGTTACATTTGCAGTTTAAACCTACAACAAATTACAGTATTTTGTTTATTGACCTCTACGGGACCTTCTTGAAATGAATTGTGTTTCATTGTACAATAATGCGTTTGGTCGTCAAGGCATGGTGCGTGAACAGTGTGTTTGGCGCAGCATTAAACTCACCACATTGTAATCAGTGTCATTCTCAGCAGAGGATTCCTGAGGGCTGCTGCGGTCACTGCCCTCCTGTTTTTAAAAGAACAGGCATGTCTTTTTACTACGATGTTCACCAGTATGCACGGTGGCGGTTCTAGCTATGGGCTACATGAACAATTGTCATTCAAGGACGAGGGGAAAAAAAAGATCCATTCTGTATCAGGTCATTGTTTATCAGATGGGCGCCCTTTACAGGCTCCCAGGAAGGGAGCCCAGCCCTTTACAGGCTCACATGACAGGGATAAGACCAAACCAATAAGAGACGACGCGAGATTATCATCCCAGGTCGACATCTCTGTCAGTGTAAACAAAGACGTGAGGACGTGAGAGCTCGATGCGGGGACACATTTGATTGGTTCGACCAGGGGTGGTCAAAGTGCAGCCTGGGGACCTTTTGTGACCTGTGTCTATTTTTTTTACTGGCCCACACCACATTCAAAAAGCATCATTTAACAAGAAAACAACAATAAAAACAGCAATAAAACACAAACAAAAACAGCAACAAAAATGGAAAAATGAGCAGTAATTTACCAGAAGTATGTCAAAATATTACATACAAAAATAACAACAAAGAGTTGTAATTTTTCAGAAATAACGTGATATTGTATGGAAAACAATGTCATTTTAGCAGCATAACATTTTAATATTAAAGAAAGATGTTATTTTTTTAAAGTTGTAGTATAAAAAAACTTATAATGTTACGAGAATAAAGTCATAATTATGAGAAGATATAAGTTGAAATAGTTGGAAAGTTAGAAAACAAAAAGGAAAGAAAGTCAAAATATTATGGGATTAAGGTAATTACAGGAAGAATATTTAAAAGAAGACAGTTGAAATAGTTGGGAAATTTAAAAAATGTAATGGAAAAAAACAACTTCAATTTTAAGAGAATAAAGTCAAAATATAAGAAGTTGTATTTTAACAAGAAAAAATGTTTACAATTTTGACAGAAATAACAAAAAAGAGAAAGAAAGAGCAAATGCTTTTTTTTCACAAAGCTGAGATGCAACTTTTGTCTTGAAATATATATCTACATGTGTTGCTTTACAAAATATCAAACTTTAATTTTTCTGTATGTGGCCCTTGGGTGAAAAAAGTTTGAACACCCCTGGCTTAGTTGACAAAAAGAAAGTTTGGACACCCCTGTTTTAGACAATTGACATGCACTTTTGAATGCTGCTCACACATTTGATTGGCTGAATTTGGGGCTAGAACCGCCACTGGGTATTTACGTACACGATGCTGCACACCCACCTGTTCATGTGAGCAGAACTTCCGGAGGAGTTTGTAACACATCTCTCGGTTCCACAATGACACAAAGAAATACTGAAGCATGACAAAAGGAGAGGAGGAAGTAATTAGCAAGATGGAAGGTGACACTATTACTGTTGGCAACATTGCAGGAAAATGAAGTCATTTTCCATTGACTTCCTTCAAGTTACTGCATATTTTATAGGCGATGCTGCCGAACTCACAGTTCTTAGTCAGTGTGGACATTTGTTGCCTTTTAATGTAGAGGTCTTTTAAAATACAGCATGTATTGCATTTGTAAGTTGCGGCACAGGAAATGTGACATTTTTGTCCATTTTTACGGATGAAAGAACAGACAAATATTATTGGAGCCTTCTTTTAGTTCATCCCTAGTTTAGTTCATCCCTGATGTCTGTCCCTGTCATGATAGAAATGTGAATATTAAATATTAATTTATTATACAATAATGTACATATACTTCCTACAGCCCATGTAATATTTTTAATGTAGGTGTGACGCCACTAATAATCGAATGATAAAATACAGCGATATGTCATATGCTGAGGCACTGCAGTACTCCATCTCCCCCTGAAGAGGACGGGGGTGTATGTGAGCTGGAAGGTGCTTATCACAGCCATCCCTCCAAGGACAGGGGAAGCCTCTGTTTTTATTTTTTGACAGCAGCATTACCAACTGGACAGCAGCAAGTCTAATGCATTGAAATATTTTTATTCTTTGCTGGATGAATGAATGAATTTTATTGCCAAGGAGGAGGATAATACAGGTGCTGCTGAATCAATTATGATATGACCAAAAATGTATTTCTTTTAGTAATTTCATTCAAAAAGTATTAGGCGTAGTTTATGCAGGAGGAACCAAAAATTCTTCCTTCAAAACTTCCAATTCCCACAGCAGAAGCCATCAACTGGAAATTCATGGAATGTATTGATTGCACTGGATAATCAGCCGTTTTCTATTGTGAAAGATGGCGGAAACTTGTTGAGTTCCTCGAGCCACGCTTTGCCAAGCCTATCGCAAGTATTTCTCAGATCGTTGGCAAGGCAAGGCAGGGCAAGTTTATTTATACAGCACAATTCGTACACAAGGCAATTCAAAGGGCTTTACAGAAAGGAAGGGTAAAATCACTAAAATGAAATCATTCCATGAACACATAAAATCATTACAGAAAATTCCCCCCGCAGACCCACCACCTGCAGGGGCAAGCATAAGGGTACGGTGCTGTGTGATTTGGGCAGTGGTTGAGGGCGGGTGTCCGGGTGACCTGGTCTTCGACGGCCAAATCTGGTTCTTGGGACATGGATTGTCACTTCTCTGGTGGGGAAGGAGCCCGAGCTTGTGGAAGAGGCGGAGAGATTCCGACTAGATATAGTCGGACTCACCTCAACCCACAATTTGGGCTCTGGAACCAAATTCCTTGAGAGGGGCTGGACCTTGTTCTTCTCTGGAGTTGCCGCAGGGGAGAGGCGGCGAGCTGGTGTGGGCTTATTGTTATCCCCCCAGCTTGGTGCCTCTGTGTTGGAGTCATCCCCAGTAAACAATAGGGTTATTTCCCTACGCCTTAGGGCTGGGAAAAGGGTCCTGACTGTGGTTTGTGCGTATGCGCCGAATGGCAGTTCAGAGTACCCAGCCTTCTTGGAGTCTATCAGAGGGGTGCTGGAGAGCACCCCAGCTGGTGACTCCATAGTTCTGCTGGGAGACTTCAACACCCATGTGGGCAATGACAGTGTGACTTGGAGGGGCGTGGTTGGGAGGAACGGCCTCCCTGACCTGAACCCGTGCGGTGTGTTGTTGCTGGACTTCTGTGCGAATTACAGTTTGTCCATAACAAACACCATGTTTGAACATAAGGATGTCCATAAGTGCACTTGGCACCAGGACACCCTAGGTCGCAGGTCTATGATCGACTTTGTGGTCGTATCATCAAACCTGCATCCGCATGTTCTGGACACGCGGGTGAAGAGAGGGGCTGAGCTGTCAACTGACCACCACCTGGTGGTGAGTTGGATTAGAGGAAGGGAAGGATGCCGTACAGACCTGGTAGACCCAAACGCGTAGTGACGGTGTGCTGGGATCGTCTGGCAGAGTCTCTCGCTCGTCGAGTCTTCAACTCTTATCTCCAGCAGATCTTCGCCTGCATCTCGGGGGAGGACGGGGATATTAAATCCGAATGGGCCGTATTCCGTGCCTTCATTGCTGAGGCAGCTAATCGTAGTCGCGGCCGCAAGTTGATCGGTGGCAGTCGTGGTGGCAAGCCCTGAACCCGATGGTGGACACCGGGGGTTATGGCTGCTGTCAAGCTGAAGAAGGAGTCCTATCAAGCATGGATGGCTTGCGGGACTCCCGAAGCAGCTGACAGGTACCAGCAGGCAAAGC